>SMGU01007293.1:0-19373 GCA_004348175.1 Puccinia novopanici
ATTTAGTGTCCATAGAAACAGGCCTGAAAATTGAATTAGATCTGATTTCAGTGCAAAATTTATTTTAATTCCAATTTTTGGCCCTATTTTGCTGGTCACTAAAGTTGCCTTGCTATTTTGGTTCAAAATTTTTTCATTTATTATCATTCTTATCACATTCCAGGCTGTACTCTCTGAGTTTTCTAGGCGCTTCAAATGAATATTAAACATTTTTGAAAATCAGCAAAAAATTGAAAAAAATTCACAAATTTTATTTTTTTATTTTTTCCAAAAATTTTCTTCATAATCATTATTTGAAACTCTTTCTGGATTGATTCACCAGAAATTGTGATTTTAAATGTGGTGGTTGAACTTGTTGAATGAAAATTTTTTTGACAAAAACTTTTGTCTAGGCAGTGTACTTAGTCAGTATTGGTACTCAATATATAGTAGCTCAAGGGGTCATGTGGTGAGTCACATGCTGTGGCTTGTAACACCATGTGCTTTTATAAAGCTGGTCAGGGGCATTTGGGACAAATTCACAGACCATCCATAGTATCTGGATGTCAGCTGGCAAGCTCAAACCAGTTACCCCTAGACTGGCCACCTTGTTTTGTGCTACACCAGCTGCATATTTTATTACTATTACATTCATTTTATCTTCACTTTCTCATTATTTTATTTTTTTCATCTTTTATATATGCTTATATCTAGTCACATGATGTAGATAGCATATATAAGTTTACTCCTCAAACTCTATTGCTCCCTAGATTTTCAGAAGAGACGATAATAAAAGCCATCTTTTTCATTATAACATTCCTCTTGAGCTTGAAGATACATCTACAAATCACTACTCCAAGCTAGCTTGACTCCTCTCACCTCAACAAATCACTGTTAGGAACCTCGAGCCTGAACATCTCAACATTAATCAGTGGCCAGGCGTGAACACCTTGGACGGATTGGACCCTTTCTATGACTTAGAGCCACTGGTCAACACCAGTAAATTTCTATCAAGCAGGATCTCATCCAACTTGGAGTAACCCGCCGCTGACACTGGACTTATTAAAGTATTTATCTTGGCGGTAATAAGTCAGTATTAATACTCAATAGGGGCTGAATTGTGTCATGTGGTACATCACATGCTGTGGCTTGTCACACAATGTGGCCAATTGTACTAGAGGGCTTGTTACTAGTCTGATTCATTGCTATGAAACTATTTGGGCGCTTCCAAGAGCCCATATCTGGTACTTAAACTATTCTAGTATTAATATTTGTGCTACATTGTGGCACATTTGGTACACATAGAAACATGTAGTATTTCTGTGGAAGGTACTAAAAGTTTCTATGTTTTTTTTTTTTTTTTTTTTTTTTGTTTCTAAGTATCTTTCACATGCTTGTGCCATGTTCTTGGTTAGTTGTGACTTTTTGTATGTTTAGTATTTTAATTAAGTGTAATTATTTCTTAGGGGGTTCAACACGCGACCCCCCAAAATTGGTTGCGCAAACCCTGGGACGTTGGTAAAACGTCCCAGGGGGGTCACGCAACCAAAAAAACACCGGGATTGGGGGTTTTGGAACAAATTTTAAAAAAAATCTAATTTTTTTCATAAAGTTTTTTGGGGGTCACAATGAGAGATATTTTATGATATTAAGGTTTATTCCTAAATTTTTAGGGTTCAAAAATCTAATGGTACAATGGATATACAGAAAACTGTCTGGGTTTTGACTTGCACATGTCCGGGCGGCATTTTGAGTCAACACCCAGACAGATGTGGTCATCCCCCAGACAGCGGGGGTTGATGACGCAACCTTTCTTTTGCGTATTTTGGGTTGGTCATAGACCTGCAACTTTCCACATATCTCATTTTGCAGACAGCTTTCAGTCTCACATCACGTATTTTTTTTTTTTTTCATTTATCAATCAAATTACTTTTTTTTTTTTAATTTCTTTTCAATCCTGACTGTGACCAGGACGATTGATCTCAACTTGGAAGAAAACAAAACCAGACCATCCATTTCCAATGCCATCGGTGTGTCAGGCAAGACTTGGCGGCATGACAAAGAAGCAAGCAATCTCCAGGATGAATTGGAATCCCATGCGTGGGCGATGCAAGAAATACACAAGAAGATGGTTTCAACCAAATCTGTGTCAACAACCCTCAACAACCTCGCAAAAAACACAAAAGAAAAGAGTACTGCTAAGAATTGATCAGGCATTCAATGCCGACCTCATCAACCAATTATATGTAGTAATCCAAACTATTACTTATGAAAAAAAATGATCAGTAATGAATTTTTTACACCCAAAAACAAGCTACAAGAGAGATTTTCAAGTGACACAGAAGGAATGTCCTGTGTAGTAAAACACAGGACAGCTTTTAGTCAAAAACATGTCAATTTGTTTCACTAGCTGGCCCGTATCCAGTCAAAGTGAGGACATGCAAGAGTGAAAAACAGGCCGATACTTTTCAATCAGCGGACAGCTTGGCTCAAAAGAGGCCATCAGCTTTCAATGAGAGGACAGCCAGAATCAAATTCCGGACATGCGCGAGTGCACGCCCGGACAGTTTTCTGTCCATCCATAGTATGACACACACAAGAGTTGACCCAAACATTGGACCCAAGATGGGCAATCCAACAAGTCATGGTGAAGACAATGACATCGGTTTTCTGCCACCATATCTATTGAAATTGTGGGTACAGCGTAGAAACCCTATCTGATTAAAATTTCATACCATCATGTAATAGTATAAGCTAGTCTCCTTCCCTTTTCTCTTCCTTCACCTTTCTTTCTGTACCTTTACAACTTTCTTTCATCTCAAAGTAAAATAAACAACTTTCTGTTGAATTGCTTCATGTCAAGCTTTTGAGATTTTTTTTGAAAGATAGAGATTTGAAAACAACAAAGAGAAAGATTCTTGGATGAAGACATCCTAGCGATTCCGCTTTTTTTTTTTACACTGAAGAGAACTCGAGTAATGTACAGTGCCTAGACAAAAGTCTGAGTCACAACACTTTTCATTCCACAATTTCAACCACCACAGCTAAAATCAAAATTTCTGGTGAATCAATCCAAAAAGATTTTCAAATAATTATTATGAAGAAAAATTTTGGAAAAAATAAAAAAATAAAATTTGTGAATTTTTTAAATTTTTTGCTGATTTTCGAAAATGTTTAATATGCATTTGAGGCACCTAGAAAACTCAGAGAGTACAGCCTGGAATGTGATACAAATGATAATAAATGAAAGATTTTTGAACCAAAATAGCAAGGCAACTTTAGTGACCAGCAAAATAGGTCCAAAAATTGAAATTAGAATAAATTTTGCACTGAAATCAGATCTAATTCAATTTTCAGGCCTGTTTCTATGGACACTAAATTTGCTTTTCTAATTTGGTTCAAAATTTTTTCATTTATTATCATTCTCATCACATTCAAGGCTGTAAGCTCTGATTTTTCTAGGTGCTTCAAATGCATATTAAAAATTTTTGAAAATCAGCAAAAAATTAAAAAAATTCACAAATTTTATGTTTTTATTTTTTCGAAAAATTTTCTTTATAATCATTATTTGAAACTCTTTTTGGATTGATTCACCAGAAATTTTTATTTTCACTGTGGTGGTTGAACTTGTGGAATGAAAAGTGTTGCGACTCAGACTTTTGTCTAGGCACTGTACAGTGTCATTTAAAATCATTAGAATGAAACATATAATTTTTGCGGAGATGTCTCTTGTACTTTGAGACATTATCTTTCAATTGAGCAATAATGCCATTACTGAGACCCCACTTTCTCATGTTCTCATGGGTGATGGTCTTTAATTTGAATAAATTAAAGCTAAAAATATTGTTCTTTTCAAGAATGTCAAGCATGCTTTGTTTTTTGGAGGGTTGGGTGTTGATGAAATCAAGATATTCGCTGATAGTGGTGGAATTGGACTGTATTCCAGAATTGGAATCCTTGCTATCAGAATCAGAGGAATCATTATTCTTTTTTTGTTTGCTAGCAAGGGGTTGGATAAGAATGTCACCCATATTGCTTGAGCCCAGGTATTCAAGAGATGCTGGTGGTGAGTCAAGCAAAACACCAGGGGTTCCATAGTGCTAAAAATTCCAACCCAATTATTAGTGGATTGATCAGAAGCCAAAAAAAAAAAAAAGCTACTCACAAGGGCATGAGCCCAGGTCTGTACATCTCCTGCGGTCAACAAGATGTAATGATTTGAATTGCAGGGATCAAGGAAGACAGGAAACTGGCTGTCATAATTCTTGTTGGCAGAATGCTTATTGTAAAGTTTCTCCATGTACAAGTTAACAGAATCTTTGAAAACGCTTGGAGAGACTTCACGATTGGCATCATTTGAGTTCCCCTGGATTTAACACTTAGATGACAAGGCAGTTTGAGCAGCTTCAATGGCAAACAAATGATTTTGCACTTTGACTGCAGCAGTTGCTTGACTCTCAACAATGCCAGGGCTTTCCGTCTTAAGCTGTAAGCCCACATTCACTAGATCCTTTCCTAAATCAGCAACCGAGGTGATCCAATGATTGAAGGATGACAGATCAGTGATGACATAATGTGCATCCTTTGAAAATTTGGGTAACAAGGGTGAGCGAAGAAAGTAGACAAGCCATTCAATTGGTGGGACACCTGTTCTTGTGGTGTCTTGGATGAGTGGTCCAGCAGTGGTGAATTGCCCATCAGATTCAGAGGCAACTTTCTTGATGAACTTGTTGTAAGTGGTTGATTGCAAATCAAAGAAAATCTTGAATGACTTTGGTGAGGTCATTCCTTTCCACACAGTTTTTGTTTTTCCTTTTTTCACATAAAAGAGCTTGAATGTGGTCAAGCAAGATAACTTTGGATAAATCTGCCATCATCAAAAAAAAAGAAGAAGAAGAAGAAGAAGAAGAAGTCAGCTGAATACAAAACAAAATAAAGATGGGGAGTTGACCTACCTCAGGGCTACCTTGAGTGTTGGTTTTGTGATCATTTGAGCCGCAGTTGCCAGGAGGACTGTGTCGGAAAAGATCTATTCCAAGGGATGTCATGATCAATGCTGGATGGTTAGGATAGAATAATCAAAAGTTGGAGATGTTCAGCTGGTCTAATGAAAAACTCTGATTCCCATTTTTCACTTGGGCAGAAACTGATTCACGTGATAGAATCTCAAAATTAAATTTGGAAAACCCATAACTAAGATTCCTTTTTTTTTTCTGTCCAAGCTTCACGGGAAACACAATATATTTTCCACCCCAATTTTGACCTTTCTTCTTGGGGGGGGGGGAATTGCAAATTTTTGCATTGTTAACTGATATGGTTTAAATCCAAGGTAGTTGTAAGGAGTTGCTTTCAACTCCTCACTGAAAAGTCTGTGTGGATCTAGAAAAAAGGCTCTTCTAGCCTTGGGAGACAATTTTCTAGAACCTGCGTATGGATTTCTAGTTCAGTAGAAATGAAAAACAAGGTCTCTCTGAATCAACAACAATAAACAAGGAGAAAGAGGAAATAGAGGAAAGAAGGAAAGAAGGAATAACACGAAGAAGTGATTGAACTTACCTAGTTCAGTAGAAATGAAAAACAAGGTCTCTACTGAACTAGGTGGGTGCGGGGAAAGGTGAATCTAAATAGTCTTGATTATGTGAGCAATGATTGACGTTTGGTGAGCCGCGCAGGGGGCTTACAGTCTCCCCCCCTATAAAGAATCCAGAAGATTGGGATGAGTGAGAGTGAAAAGGAAACGTGGAAGATGAATGGAAGTGGGAAAAGAGGAAGGAAAAGGAAGAGAAAAGGAAAAGAGACAATGAGAGAAAGGAAAGGGAGAAAAAAAAAGAAAGAAAAAAGAAATGAGAAGAAAAGGGAGGGGAATCCACAACCAGGTCCAGGACGAAGGAGGAAAAACACCAGAACCTAAGAGGTAAAAGGCAGTCCAAGGGTTGTGCTCACATGGTGGCCATGGTCATGTTTTGAAAAAACGTAGAAAAGCCCGGACGGTGCACTTTAGGAGGAACTTACTTTTGTGGTTCCTCCAAACGCTGTTGGTTTGCTACCGCCTGGAATTGCTTGACTTTTGAGACATGGAAGGTTTGATGACGGTGATCGCCTGGAGGGAGTTTGAGTTTGATGTTCTGGCCGTCATTGAAGAACCGGAGGACTTCAAAAGGTCCTTTGAATCGTGGCTTGAGTTTGTCACTACCCTTTTCATTTCCGCACCAATCCGCAGAGTTCAGGAGAGCAAAAGAACCCTCCTGTAGGGGAGGGGAATCCCGCCGGCGTTTTTTATGTTGAACCGCTTGATTGATTTGGCTGCTCCACAAGTTGTCCCTGGCGGTCTCCCACACGGACTCCCGTTGGCATAACCAATTACTCAAGGTGAGGGGTTCGTCTTTTGCTCCAGAAGCTGAAGGGAAAGCACGAGGTTTTTGGCCGTAAACAAGTTTGAAAGGGGCGAAGCCCGTAGCTACATTGACGGAGGTGTTGATGGCAAACTCTACAGAAGGTAAAGCTTCCAGCCAACGGGTTTGACGCTTGGCAGTGAAAGTGCGCAGGATCTGTCCGACAGTCTTGTTCGTCCTTTTGCTGCGGCCATTGCCTTGGGGATGGAAGGCAGTGGTCATGTGAAAATCAATTGAAAGACGTTCCATAAAGGACTTCCAGAATCTTGAAGTCGAAGTTTTGTCCCGATCACTCAGGATTGATGAGGGTGCACCAAAAATCATGATCCATCCTGTTTAAAAGCAAGACGCAGGCTTCTCTGCCGTGTCCTTTTGCAGAACAGGAATGATTCTAGTGAAGCCCATGAGTCGACATGTGATTGTCAATAACATATCATAATGACTTGACAACTTCAGTGGACCAACGAAGTCAATTGCTAAATCTTGCAGAGGTTGCCGGGGAATTGGAGGTGTTTTCATTTTCCCCGCAGGAGCAGTGGTTGAAGCTTTTGTTGTCTGGCAAGTAAAACAAGATTCCACAAATCTTTCTGTGTCGCGAGCCATCTTAGGCCAGAAAAAATCTTGATGAAGTTCCGCCAATGTCTTCAAGTAACCAAGATGTCCCACCCGTTGATGACAATCCTTCATGAGTCTCTCTCGGATGTCGCCTGAATTTGGGATCACCAGGCGGCCATCCACGAAAAGGAGATTGTCCAACTCCGTAAAATCGTCCCGAAGCAGGAGAACTTTTCGAAGTGCTGAACAGAAGGAGTCTGAAGTATAGCCATCCACAATCTGTTGCTTGATCGAAGCAGATAACAATCCTCCAATCTCAGTCAATGATGCTACGCGTGCCACGTCTTCTTGGGCGATGTCTTCTGATGAAGATTTGCGTGAGAGGGTGTCTGCGACAGTGTTGTCTTCACCCGGGATGTACTGGAAATGGATGTCAAAATCAGCTATGAGTTCAAGCCAACGCGCTTGACATCGACTGAGGGTTTGTTGTTTCATCAGGTAAGTAAGAGAATGGTGGTCGGTCATCACATTGACTTTCATGCCTAGCAGCAACATTTTCCATTTTTGAGGCACATGTACCACTGCCAGCAATTCTTGCTCATGAACCGGGTAATTGTGTTCCGCTGGTTTCATCAGATGGGAGTCGTAAGCTATTGGCGATGCTGACTTCCATTCTTTCCCTTGAAACAGCGCTGAACCAAGTCCATAGCCACTTGCATTGGTGAACAACCACAGTGGATCTGTAGAGTCATAATCAATGTTCTTCAAACACGGTAAGGAGGTCATCAACTTCTTGATATTATTAAATGTGTCCTCTTCCTTTTGTCCCCACTTAAATTCCTTAGCATCTAGTTTTGAGCTAGTCAACGGCGTCAACGTCCCAACGTACTTCTCCAATCCCCAGATGATCTTCTTCATCCATTGAACAGTCCCAAGGAATTTCTTCACCGCCTTGGCTGAACGAGGGGTTGGCCAGTCCAGAACATCCTTGATCTTGTCATCATCTGCGCGAATACCTCCAGCGGTGATCCAATGACCCAGGAATTTGATTGTCCGACGAAACAATTGAGTTTTCTTTGGGCTGCAGTACAGGTTCACCGCCCTCAGTCGAGTAAGGACGCGCTGTACGTGGATTTCATGTTCATTGAAAGATTGGGAAAATATTACTATATCATCAAGATATACAACACAAATGTCGTTCAGAAGCTCACCCAAAGCTTCCTCCAATCGCGCCTGATGTGTGGCCGGGGCATTGGTGAGACCCATTGGCATCACGCACCACTCAACCAGTCCCCATGGTGTCTTCACCGCCGTCAGAGGTATGTCCGCTTCTCGCATCCGTGTTTGAAAAAACACGTTTGTTTGATCGAGAATCAAGAAGATCTTCCCAGAAGCTACAAGTCTAACAAGTTCATCCACGTTTGGCAAAGGTGATCGATCCCAAACTGTGAGGCTATTCAATGTGCGATAATCACAAATCCATCGTGGAAGTGCGGTGGGGTCCTTTCTTGGGATGATGAAACTCGGAGACACGTACTGACTCGTCAATCTCCGGATACGTCCTGCCGACATATCACTACAAACATTAAGTACATTCCCAGCATGGACAGCAGTTGAGTGACATGGGAAAGTGGTTAGTCATACAGTGGTTGCATGATTTTTTTTTTTTTCACAGTTTGCATCACAGTTGAACATCTGTGCTCTTCTGTCATGAATTTCCACATTCATATTTCAAAAATTACATATCTTTTTTTAAATTTATTAGTGCAGATTTATGTTAAAATTGCACACTATGCATATAAAAATATTCACAGCTATCTTGGAACTAGTCCCTAATTAGTTTGGAAAACTGTTTTCTGCATTAATTGAACTAACTTATTTGTTTTCTATGTAATTATCTTGTGCCAAATGTTTTTATCACAAAGCTTCATATCATCATATTAAAGTCTTTATGTTAAATAAATCTTCATATCAATTGCTCATACAAAAATACAAAAATATGTAATTTTTAAGATATGAATGTGTCAATGCATGATAGATGAGCACAGAGGTCCAACTGTAAAGAAAAATGTGACCAAAAACTCACCAAAAAAATAATGTAACCACTGTATGACTAACCACTGTCCCATGTCACTCAACTGCTGTCCATGCTGGGAATGTACTTAATGCTTGTAGTGTATGTTGATCAAACAAGATACGCCAAGCTTTGAGATACTTTTGCGGGTAAGGGAAAGACTTTTCATTGAAAGACACATTGGGATCTTTCAGTATGATCTTATGCCTGATTGGGGACTTTTCGTCCTGCATCTTTAGTGGAAACAACCCATCAGTGAATAGTCCTTCATCCTCAGCTTCATCAGAAATGGCTGGGATATCCACAGGGAAAATATCTCGGAATTCATTCAACACGCATTGCTCCGCTTCAGCACAAGGGTGTGTCTCAGAGTCCTTGGTACCCTCAGAGATAGAGTGATTTGGGAAAGAAGACGGGATTGAATTTCAATGTCTGAAATCTTGAATAGAACGACCAGTCCGGTCACATCGAATAGATTGGGTTGGAATTGAAACAGTCAAACAAAAGGAAGACAGAAACGGAATGCCAGGTATCATGTCATGGGAGCCTGAAATTGGGCCCACTTTAAGTTGAACATCAGGAAAAGTCAAATCGGATAGGGGTTCCTTGAGAGTAACAGTGACAAAATGGGTGAGAATGATGGGAGTAGCCTTCCCTTCCTGTAAGGCGAGTGAGATGGTTGTCGGCCGAGGAAGGTAGTGTCTGGGAAGTCCGGCTGAGGTCACCGCCGCGTCAGAGATCAGGTTGATCTCTGACCCAGTGTCAATGAGGCCGCGTAAGTGATTTCCTTCACATTGGAGATCAAGGACAAGTCAAGCAGGCTTTGCATGGGTAACATACCTTGTCGCAGATGTTAAGGCAAGTTCTTCGTCAAGCGCCTCCAAGGCTGCAACGGACACTGCGTCAAGCTCTGGAAAAAGGTTTTCCGTGACTGCTGCCACTGAAACGGCTCTGGCTGGTTGTCTGCCCGCAGGAGGTTGAGTGGATCGGCCTGCCAAGGAGGACAAGGAGGGGCCTTTAGGTCGAGGCCTGACGTAATTGACTGGCTTGGGTGGGGTAATGAAGGAAGCTGGAATATTGATGAAGGAACGATCCCCTTGTTCCGCACACGCTCCCGGTGTGTTGCTGCACATCTTCTTGAAGTGATGGCAAAGACCCTTGGAGTCTAGATACGCACGAAGTCGCCAAAGATTTTCCTCAGCGGAAGGTTTTGGAACGGGAGCCTGAGGAGTTGGAGCTGGCTGCTTGGATCTGAGAGGAGCCCGTTGTGGCAAATTTTCGTCAAACGCCACGACACGTTGCTCAAACGTCGCATACTCAAAAGGCGACACGAGCAGCAGTTGAAAATCGTGGACTTTTGTCTTCAATTCTGCGATGAGGCCAAAGGTTACGGCTTCCGCCAAGTCAAATTCAGACAGAACACTGCTCTCAAAATTGATCATCGAGCGGAGTGTGCGTGCTTGGGTACTGTACGCCACAAAGGATTCCGCTTTTTCCATCTTGAGTAAGCGTACCTGTTCGCGGAGTTTTGTTGCCCAGAGTGCCGGGAGTGCAAAGGATAGCAAATTCGCACAAAAGGTTTTCCACGGAAGTTGAATGTGGTCTGAAGCTTTGGAAGTGTAGAAGTTCAGGGTGTTGGTTTCCTGAATAAGGCCGCCCGTGATCCAAATCTTGTCTTTATCCAAGATGACACCTTTTGTGTCAAAGAAGACCTCAAGAAGCTTGAGCCAATTCAAGAACGGCTCCACCGCCTGAAAGAGACCGTGGTAGACTGGACCATCCGAGATACGGAAACGCTGAAGGTCCAAGCCTTTGTCTGCTGGTTGAGGTGGGGGTGTTGGAGTCTCAGGCTTCACGCTAAGTCGTAGTAAGGCCTGTTCAAACTGAGTGAAACGCTCCTGAGTGGCGCGTCGGTCGGCTGCCAGCGCCTGGCAATCCGCTAGCGATTGAACGGTGCTAGCATGTTGGGCGGACAATAATAGCCGGACCAGTTCCGCCGTCGATTGTTCATCAGCCCTGGGTATGGTGGGCAAGGTGGATGAGCCCGCCGCAGGTCCTTCCTTGGGCGTTGATCCACTTGGGTTGGAGAAGGCCCCGGGCGTAAACAGGAGTTCTTGAGAGCTCATTGGCCGGGCAGAAAGAAAAGGAGATGGTATCTCCGTCGGCGTAGGAGTGGTGGTAGTTTGAGGAGGCGGCGTAGAGTCCAACAAACTACTGCTGGTCTTGCGCACTAGCTTTGGACAATTGGGCGAGACGATGTTTCTCGGCGTTCTTAGCCTGGATAATCGCCTCAGGATCGTCGACGGAAGGAGGAAGATTTTCAGAGGAAGTTTTCTTTCGTGTGTTGGGCATACGCGTGCAGAATGTCCAAGGATGGTGAGGAGGAGGTTCGAGAAAAAAAAAGTGTAAGGAGTTGCTTTCAACTCCTCACTGACAAGTCCGTGTGGATCTAGAAACAAGGCTCTTCTAGCCTTGGGAGACAATTTTCTAGAACCTGCGTATGGATTTCTAGTTCAGTAGAAATGAAAAACAAGGTCTCTCTGAATCAACAACAATAAACAAGGAGAAAGAGGAAATAGAGGAAAGAAGGAAAGAAGGAATAACGCAAAGAAGTGATTGAACTTACCTAGTTCAGTAGAAATGAAAAACAAGGTCTCTACTGAACTAGGTGGGTGCGGGGAAAGGTGAATCTAAATAGTCTTGATTATGTGAGCAATGATTGATGTTTGGTGAGCCGCGCAGGGGGCTTACAGTAGTCCTGTTCAACTCCTATTAGACCAAAACATTGTCCACACTTATTCTAAGATTCTAATTTGAAAATATTAGAAGAGGAAAATTATGAACAATATTCCATCAATGATCTGATACTGTTAGCCACTTTCCAAAATATACCTATTGGTTTATTTTGTTTTATATTTGTTTTTTTTTCTTTGGAAATAAAGTATTTCAGGTTAACTAGGTTTTCAGGAAATTGGTGGTAAAGTTTCTTTGACACACAACCCACCCAGTTTGAAGGTGCAAAAAAAACTGCCATCCCCATGAAATTGGAGTGGTTCACACCTTCAAAGCCCACACCACAGGGGTGGGTTGTGTAGATACTGTGAAAATGAAAATTTTTCTGGTGGTACTCAAACCCATGACCTCAGAAATTCTGAGACACATTCTAGAGTGCTGCCCCAACTAACTAGGCTACAGAAACTTGTGGCTTCTATGGTGGTTGGGTAGTAGTTTTCATGGTTCAACTAAGGTGATACATCATGGTAGCACACTAACTTTTACCTCAACAGGTGGTGGGTTGAATTTAAAAAATAAAATTGACCTGGGTGGTTCACATCTACAAGATAATTTGTAGTTCAGTGAGATTAATAAAATTGAGCTTCAAAAATGCTGAATAATTTTCTTTTTCATTTGATGATCAATTATTTCTTTTCAAAATTATTATAACTATTGTTCAGTTCACAAGCTATGCTGAATAAATTGACCTCATTAATTCCCAATTTGAAGACAATAAGACAGTTCAAACCACCCTGCTTGGCCCTTACAGAACACTCTTGAAATTTTGTGCAGTAACTCTCCTCATGTTTTTTAATTTTGGGCATCCTTAAAATTATCCAAAGGGACATAAAACCTTGAATCAGCTTGAAATCAATTTCATGATGATATGGTTTTTAAAATACAATATTGGTCCCACAAGCATTTAATATCAGTATTTTACCTAAAAATTGTACATCTTACCTGGAAGACCATTTGAGGACATTGGGATACAGAGCCAGACATGTACTTTTCCAGAAAAAATGACACCATTTACAAGTTCAACTGTCTGCCACAGAGATAATATCAGCATACCTGATATTATCCAAGTAGCTAAAATCCTCAAACTATTGTTAATTACAATTGATTATTATCTCTAATTTATAATTTGTTGACTTTTATTATATTAGAAATAATACACTAATATCATTTCTAATATAATATATATTATATAACCACATCAATGATTTGTATATATCTTTTATTGTATATTTGTATTTTTTATTCAATTAATATGTACTCATAAGGTATGGACCAATGATTTTCATTCCTTGTGATACACCATATTTTATTATATTAATTATTATAATATTTTTAATTGTAATATGTCATAATAATATTAACACTTGAAGCATAGTACAAGCCTTCTGAATTATGTGTAAAGGTTTTACATGGTATCAAAATAATTATTGCTGAAATTGTACAACTAATACATAGTTTTAATAGCTACAAGAGGTGCTAAAATTATTTATTATCAACTTATGTATAGTATCACATCTAGATACACAATAATGAGGTCTAATAGCCCCTGGGAGCGCTCAAAATTAAATTATGTGTTATTAAATTACAAGTGCCTCCAATAATTATGGTAGAACTTGTACTCATAATCCAAGGAGTTAAAAGCTCCAGGATGCGCCCAAAATATGCGTTATTAATTTACAAGTGCCTCCAATAATTATGGTAGCACTCATACACATGACTCATTGATTTGACAGCTCCAGGAAGACTCAGACCATGTGGAAGCACTCACTGGTGCTCATTAGAGTTACTGCTGCTGCACCATATGCTCTCATGGACTTAACAGATCCAGGTAACTACTTCAAGTACATAACAGTTCCAGGATTATACTTACAAGGACTTGAAAGTTCCAGGTTTATACTTCAAGGAATTAACAGCTCCAGATTTATACTTCAAGGACTTAACAGCTCCAGAGTCATATGGCACACCACATGATCTATTTTAAGCTTCATGGTGCTTATTAGAGCTATGGGAAAGCTCCCTGCTACTCAGTGGTCCATCATATGATCCTGTGAGCACTTCCAAGGCCTCTTTAAGAATAGATAAACCACTTCTTCCTCTGGTATTTTCCCCCCAGTCATTCTAGTGCCACAGAAAGTACATTCAGGCCTTAGATAATTGTTGTCAACATTCCCCTGGGACTTTCCACCAATTTTCTTGGTAGCTTTATTTAGTGTTCTTGCCAATGGAATACCTTCCATAATCATCCACACTGATAATAGTCTGCCCCCAACAGCTTTGCATAGTGTTCTTGCCACTGGAATTCCTTTCCATCATCATCCACACTTTCAATTGTCTGTCCTGAATCCTTCTGGAGTGAATTCAACAAGTCCGGAGTGATCTTGAACTAATGCCCAAAGTTGTTATTATATTATCCTTTTCTTGTTAAAAGCTCACCCAAACAGTCAGTTTTATCACTTACTTCCTCAATACCATTCCCTGTCTGAGTTCAGCAGGAAGAATCCAATAGAATATTTATTCTGGATTTCCCTCCCTTTAATAAGGTTGAGAAGAAAGCTTTACACAGTCAATACTGAAGCCTCTTATTATCATATTATTTATTCCATTACAGATAAACTTACAATAATCAATACAAACCATTTTTATCAACACTCAGAGCGCAACCAAGTGCCTGTAAAAACCTGGTTAGCAGCATAGAGTCTGACAGAAAATATCTAATCAAGTGTATCATGAAGCTAGACCCAATCAAAACTGCTATCAATTCCTTTATTCATCTGATCTGGATGAAAAATAAAATAAAATATGTCATCTGATGAAGTCAAATCTAGAAATAGAATTATGTAGGATCTAGCTCTGGATTGTATGTGGAAATTTCTGTGGGTTAAATGTTTTGGAATTTGACCTGAAAGTCCAACCCACCCCTGAAATCTGTGTTATGAAGGTGAAACTCACCCCTGATGTCATGGGGATCATGGGCTAGGTCACACCTTCAAACTGGGTGGGTCATGTGTCAAAGACCTTTCATAAATATGTGTCTTTGGGCTTTGAAATTATTTGGTGTTTCTGGATTCTGCCATTGTTTTAACAGAAATCCTGCTTCCCATGGAAGCTATCAAGGAATTTTACAAAAAAGCTCCTGAATTTTTTGTTGAAGATGCTCTTCAGGAGAAATAAAGAAAGAATTCGATTTTGGTTGCCTATATTCACAGAAGCAAAGGATTTCAGAAGGAATTAATGATGTTTTATATCTTGAAAAATCCATGAAACAAATTAGAACATGACAATAAAATAGAATCTCCAATATCCATCTCAAGCTGCTTCTAATCTTTAAAATTGGCAGCACAAATATTAATTTGAAATAAAAGATAATCTTGTGATTTAATGGTAATAATAATAATGATGAGGAACCAGTAAGCTTTTGCTTTAAATCTGTAATATTTTAGCTTGATAATAAATTTACTACATAAAAAACAGATGATCAAACCAAAAATACAAACTTACATTTAAATAATCCTACCTGAAACCTTCAATATTCAACTATCACTCAGTCCATTCTGTGGGTAGCTTATACTTTCCTTCTCACCTTTATTTTCTCCCTTATCAAAAGGATCGGATAACAAATGGTGTGATTGTTAACAACAATACTTAAAGGCTGAATGCACTTTCTGAGGGACTTGGATGACTTTGGATGAATCCCAGAAAAAGAAGGGGCATATGTATCTTCAGGGAGGTCTCAGAAGCGCTTGTGGGAGGTACTTGGAGCTCTCTGAGGCACTCAGAAATCAGGCAGGGTGATCAAGGCAGTTTAATATTGTGATTAATGAATTTGGCTATGTTCCAATTAATTCCCAGATGATGTGAAATAACTAGACATGAAGTACTAATTAAATCAAGCAATCATTTCAACTTTGTGATTAGATTAAATGACTTGATGTCTGTGCTCACAGGAGACCTGGATGCTTTCAAGATGTCAGGAGTTGTCATAAGGTTAATTATTGATTTATAAGAACTTCTAATGTAATCAAATGCATAATTTCTGGGTGACGGGAAGTCCTTCAGTTATTCTAAGGTTATGTTTATAGATAAAATATAATACTTAGATTAAAGGAATAACATGAATGGACAAACTTTTCCAGAATAAGACTTAACCTGGAAAACCTATTCAGGGCCAGAAAGACCAAGCAAAATTCAACAAACCCATACCTAAGTAATTAGTGCGATTTTGATGAATGCCAGTACTTGGGAATAATTAAGTTTTTATTATTTCATTTTATTCAGAATAAGAAAACTGTACAGAATTTATTGAAGGAGTATTGAAAAATGCAGTTACTTGGGTAATACTAAGTATGTTTATATCACCTCTGTGATTGTAATATCCTAATCCCTGCAGGGGTTCTGTAGGAACCTTCCTCATGGTTTACTAGTGATGAGCTAAGGAAAATGATTTCTGAGGGGGAAGGATCATATTGTATGTCCTTTCTGTGACCCTTGTCACCAAAATCTAGCTGCTTGGGTCTTTGATAGCACCTGCCCTGTCACTCAACATCCACAACTTCAAACCAACAAACAATAAGTGTGTTTTTTTCTTGGTTTGAACCCAAAGAACAGGTGGAGCTGACTCAGCCACCTTGAAGCTGGCATGAGGAATTAGGGGGTTAGGCATGAGGGATCAGGGTCCAAAGTTTCAGAGTTTCTTTTTTTTGAAAATAACTCCTGAAGAATGGCAAAACCCCTTTTCTGCTCAGTTTTGCTTGCATCCACACGTGCCACATCCTTTCAAAAGCAGGGCAGAAACCTTTTTTTTTTTAAAAACAAAAAACCCTGGTTTTTTCCCAAAAGAACCTTTTCTTTGTTTCCAGCTGATGCCCGGATGAAGATAGCTCCCTCTGCTCTACCCAGTTTTGTACCCAGCTCAAGCACCAGGTGGAGCTGGTTGGGTCAGTTCACCCCTTTTTTTTTTGGTTATGAACCAATGAGAAATGCATGATTATCCTTGGTTAGAAGCCAAAGAGTCATTGGGAAGCTCAAACATGTTGTTGTGACAGGTTTGTTTCTTTGTTTAAGTAGTTGCTAATTTCTTTGATAAAAGATATTCAGGGTTCATGCTGCAGTTAATAAGCTCTGAGGAAATGGGTCTAGGTTATTTTTGGTGTAGACTTGATTGGTTCAAGAGCATATAAGGATTCATTGCACCCACCATGTTCCTTTTATGTTTCCTTTATTTACTATTGTATTCCTGGAAATGGAGTGAGAGGATTCAAATATGCTTGGCATGAATGATGAAGGAGTGTGGATTTCTCAACTCACATGTCCTGTTGAATTGAAAAATTAAGTAGCATGAGAGAGATTGAGAAAATGACACCTGGCATCACACACCCCTTGTGAGACATTGGTTTTGGGTGAGTCAACATAATTTATATTTCCACACAACTCCTCCAACTGTATATTATCCTTTGGTTTATATATGTGTTTCCTGAGTTTGGGGCTCTGCTGTTTACAAGTTGGCATAAGTGATCATGTGTTGAGATGGTGATGATCCATTTTCTAGACAGGCTTTCAATTGCATCCAAGGGTTAATGTGCTGTTGGGGAGCGGTGCCCTCGTGTGTATGTATATATCGCTTGCACTGGTTGATCAGGCTATGCGGCCATGACATCAATGGATGGTTGGATGGAGAAGGGATCTCGTTTCGGAGTTGTATCTGTTTCTTGGCATTGGTCGGGAAGAAGGTGGAGTGGCACATTTGTGCACGCATGGGTTTAACTACAGTGGAATTGAATGGCCATGCTCGGAATTCGGCGCCCGTTCTGGAAGAGGCGATGTTATGCATAATATAAGCAGGCTGTCAGCCAGTCGAGCACTGCAGTCCATCTTCCTCGTCCTTCTCGTACTTCTTATCGCAAGAAACCTCACTCAAACAGCACACCCTACTTAGTACCACCTCTCGTCTACCAAGCTTCTTCTATCCACAACCAACCATGTCTGTCTATCCTACCACCTCGGCTCCCAGCCATCTGGCCAGGTACATGGACATCCCCCAGCCTGACAACTTGATTCAGGCTGAGTACATCTGGATCGACGGAAGCGGCGGCTTACGATGCAAGACCACCGTCCGTCTCTTCTCTTCTCTCTCTCTCTCATCTTGAATTGAGTATACCACGCTCTCGCTGACTCTTTCTCTTTGATCGACGCTGCTCGATTCCAGACCATGAATCTGCCAGCTTCTGGCCAAGTGACCGTGGCCGATTGCAAGGAGTGGAACTCCGGGTCAGGTATGTCCAGACTTGCACCCCTCTCCTTCCTTGATCGCCCATCGCTCACTGACCGATATATCATCTCTTTATATAATTATATTATATATATACCAGGCCACCGGTCGTGACTCAGATCTCTTCCTGCGACCAGCAGCCGTATTCAAAGACCCATTCCGTCGTGGCAAGAACGTCTTGGTGCTTGCCGAATGCTACTACTCGAGCGGCACCCCTAACAAGACTAACTTCCGGTTAGTAATCCCCCTATTACGACTATCCTGATCCATCTGGCTTTCCAGCTAGGCTAACCTGATTCGATCATCCTAGTTACTCGTGCAAGAAGTCTATGGATGCCGTCGCCCAGCACAAGCCCTGGTTCGGGATCGAGCAGCAGTACACCCTGTTTGATGCCGATGGGGTCTCGCCTTACGGCTGGCCCAAGGGTGGCTTCCCCGTGGCTTCCCCGGTCCCCAAGACCCATACTACTGCGGTATCGGTAAGCGCAGCATTCGATCATGATCTCAACAGCTTACCCACCCGTAAAACCCCCCCTTCTTTCTCAAGGTACCGGCAAGGTGTTTGCCCGAGACATCGTCGAGGCCCATTACAGATGCTGTCTGTACGCTGGCGTGACCATCTCTGGAGTCAATGCCGAGGTGATGCCCTCCCAATGGGAGTTCCAAGTCGGCCCTTGTGAGGGAATCGACATGGGAGATCATTTGACCATTGCCCGATGTAAGTCGATCAACCCTTCTCCCGCTGGGTTGAATGTTGACCGTTCTTGTTTGTTTTTCCTAGTCCTCCTTTACCGAGTCACCGAAGACTGGGGAATCAAGGTCTCCTTCCATCCTAAACCATTGTCCGGCGACTGGAATGGCGCTGGCGCCCACACCAATTACTCCACCATCGCCACCCGTCAACCAGGCGGCATCAAGGCGATCCACGAATACATTGAAAAGCTCGGCAAACGCCACAACGAGCACATTGCCGTCTACGGTGCTGAGTATGTTGAGCCCTAAGTTCCTCTTTTCTTTTGTACTGACCAGAGTCATTTTCTCTCCTTCTTACATTGGCAACGACCGAAGACTTACTGGTCGCCGTGAGACCGGTCACATCGGAAACTTCAGTTCGGGAGTCGCTAACAGAGGCGCCTCGATCTGTATCCCGAGACACGTCGAAGCTACGGGCGAGGGATACTTGGAGGACCGTCGTGTACGTCTCTTTCCCTATTCTCCTCTTTCTTTCACGCTCACTGAATTTCTTTGCCCCCTCCTTTTTTTTCTTGTGCCTTTGGACAGCCCGCCTCCAACATCGATCCCTACCAAGTCACGG
>SMGU01007294.1:0-12798 GCA_004348175.1 Puccinia novopanici
TTTCAGTCTGCTTCTGATAAACTTCTCCGCTCCCATTGTCAAGTCCTCCTTTTCACATTCATCTTCATTCCTCGTGGTATGTCTCTTTGACTGTTTGGTTCCTTTGCTTCTCATTGACCTTGTTTTTTTCTTAGTCTGGTTTTAGTTCTTCATCAATAAAATCAAGTTCCTTTACAATTAACAGTCGAAACATCGGACAACAAAACTTCAAACGACAAACCAGACACCAAAGGATTAAAAATGGAAAACGTGAACGCTACCATTTTGAAGATGACCATTGAGGTGATTCCTGTCTTAACAGAAGAAAATTTCTCGAGTTGGCGGACTCGAATTACGGCCTTGTTCAAACTTGGCGGTCTGAAAGATCAGATGCTGAATGGCGAGCCGGATCTGGACGATGCTGATAATACCACACTCTGCACTGTCATCTTATCCAAACTCTCGACGAGCACCCAGAATAACGTGGTTACCTCGGACAACGAAGATAATGCTCAATTATTATGGAAGGCCATCCTGAAAAGGTTCATCTCCTCCAAGCCGTCGAATCGCGCACAAGTCTATAATCAGTTCTCCAATATCAGTTTCAATGCCAGCAACATTGAAAAATTCATAACAGAAGTTAGAAGTACCATTGTAAAAATGGAAGACGTCGGTATAGATATACCTGAAGACATCATTACCTATGATCTGCTGAAGAGATTACCAAGCAGCCTAGAGAACATCAAACAAACTATCACGCACTCTCGAAACGGTGAAGACATCAAGCCTGAAATCTTACTTGACCACCTTGAAATTCATCTCAACGAATTAAAGGTGGCTTCATCTAGCAAAAGCGAAACTATTGCGTCCTCTATGTTCTCTGGCGAGGAACACAAGTGCTTTGGTGGCCAACATAATCCGAATTCGAAGACTCATACAAAGGACAAATGTTGGGCAATCTACCCCGAAAAACGCCTCGCTTTTCTTAAAAAGAAGGAAGAATCCCAAGTCAGCAGCTTCTCTACCTTTTCATCCATTTCCTCCTCAAAATTCATCCTTGATTCCGGTTCCTCATCACATATGGTTTCTGATATCAACTTCTTCCACCATCTAGACAAAAGGAAAGGCGGCTGCATAAACACAAGCTCCGAGATGAATAGTCTAACAATAGAAGGAAAAGGGTCCATTCGACTTAAATATAAAGATAAATTTGTCGTCTTCCACAATGTGCTCTATGTTCCAAAATCACAGTCAATGTTCTCTCTTTACGAAATCTGCTCCTTGATCAATGCAAAGTAATCTTCAATCAAAATTCATTCTCTGTGTTGACGAGTGACGGTCTGCTGCTTGAGGGACACTATCAGAACAATATACCGATTTTTGAGTTTGAGTCTTTTCAACACCAAACCCACTTTAGCGAAGCAGAACTTCTTCATAAATCCTTAGGACATGTCAGTTACTGCAGACTACGACGGAAGTTGGGAATTCCTATTAAAGCCTCCAAGACCTGCAAATCATGTGCGGTAGTGAAAATCACCAAAGCAACCTTTAAAAATCAAACATCTTCTGCATCAAAACCACTCGAAGAACTTCACCTCGATCTTATTGGTCCCATTCAACCTCTTTCACACAAGCAACATAAATATATTCTCACAATTGTTGACTCCTATTCTTGATTTGTTTCTGCCATTCCCATTGCGGCCAAGTCTGATGTTTTTGAAAACCTCTCTCGTGTCGTGGATGTCGAGGCTAAGCGATTAGGCTATTACCCCTCTATTCTTCATTCAGATAGAGGCACTGAATTCATCAACTCTCAAATGGAAGAATTCTGCCGGACCAATGTCATTCGTCAACGTTTCTCTGATGAGTACACTCCCCAACAGAATGGATTGGCGGAGAGATTCAATCGAACTGTCATCGAATCCCTTCGGACCGTCATGCTGGACTCAGGATTGAAGCCCAGTCTTTGGAATGAGGTTTTGAGCTCCTGTACCCTTGCCCTAAATCAAATTCCATCTCATCGCAGTAAAAAGTGTCCCTATGAGCTTTTCAAAAACTGCTTGATTCCCATCAATTCTTTAAACCAATTGGCATCCTGTAGCTGTTCTCTCGAACCAACGAAAATCTAAATTGGAGCCTAGGGGAGATTTTGGACGGCTCGTGGGACTTAATGCTGAATTGAAATCCTACCGAATCAGGCTAGATGATGGGCGATTCGTTAACTCCAAGAGCGTGAAATTCCTTGACTACGACACAGCAGACTCCGTTCTACCTGACTATGGCGAAATTTTGGTCGAATCAAAAGAGAAAGAGACTGAACAGACCTCGGGAAAATTCAATCAATCGGACAGCAGAGAACTGGAGGATGAGGATCATTTAGTTAAGGAAGAAGAAGATGAGGAGACCCTTGATGATTCGAATGCTTTCCAAACCGCCAATGATAACTCCAGTGTCAATGATGATGACATTGCCGAAATTCTAGCACCTCAAGCTGAAACTCCAGTCGGTTGTATCCTGAGAGAGAGAACTCTTCAAGTAAAACCAACGAAGTATTCTCATTTTTCCGAGGATCCCAATTCATTTCGTCAAGCAATCTCGGGAAAGAATTCTGCCGGATGGGGACAAGCGATCGATGATGAATTAGACAATATTGAAAATCATGACGTTTGGCTTGATCAATTTGAAAAGCCCAACAAATATCTCAATTCAACGTGGGTCTTCAAAACCAAGCCGGCTACAGCATCCTCTCCTGAGAAATTGAAAGCCAGATTGTGTATTCAGGGTTTTCTCCAAACCTATGGTGAAGATTTCTTCGAGACGTTCGCTCCTACTGGGAAATTTCCTTCTCTACTGGCACTCCTTGTACTGGCTATTGACTTTAATCTTCCCATTCGCCAATTTGATGTAAAAAGTGTGTTCCTCTTCGCTCCACTGGAAGAGGAAATCTTTATTAAAACACCAGAAGGATCAAAACGGAAGGCGCCATATCTCAAACTAGTGAAATCTCTCTATGGACTAAAGCAAGCCCCGAAGAACTGGTACGAAACCCTGACATCCTGGTTCCAATCCGTCGGCTATGATCCATCTGTGTCAGATGCTTGTCTCTTCATTCATAAGGACAAAAATTCTTTCATCTTCTTTCATGTGGATGATCTTATTGTCGTCGGACAAACTGATAAGTTTGAGGAGTTATTTCTATCAAGATTTCCCAACTCTTCTGCACATTCACCCGACACTCTCCTAGGCATGAATCTCAACATCACTCCTGAGTCAATCGAGCTCTCTCAACCTGGTTTAATAAAGAAAGGACTGGAATTGCTGGGCTTGTCCAACTGCAAGTCTGTTAAAACTCCACTGACTCCTGCAGTGCAGCTCTCCACCGCCACTGACGATGACCATCAGGAGTTTCTAAATTTGAATCTGAATTATCGAGTTTATACAGGCATGTTGAACTATCTGGCGTGCAGGACCCGTCCTGACTTAGCTTCTGCAGTTTCGATTCTCTCAAAGTTTAACCAGCGACCGGGATTGTCTCATTGGAAGGAGGTGCTTCACTGCTGGAAGTACCTAAAGGGAACTGCGCATCTAGGACTACTCCTTCAACCTCGACCGGATAAAATTCTAGATCGGATAAATTTCTTCACTGATGCCACATGGGCCGAGGATCAAGAATCTCGTATATCTCGGAGTGGATCCTTAGCTTTCTGGAAATCCTGTCCAATAATGTGGAACAGTAAGAAGCAACGCAACATCACTATGTCTTCAACTGAGTCGGAATTAAATGCGCTCTCGGACAGCAAACAAGAAAATCAATGGCTGACCTTCTTGATTGAGGAACTCTGGAAGACAAAGCTTCCACCAACTCTCTTTCATGTCGACAATAAGGGACTATTGGAGAAATTGAAGCATTTCGGTTCTAACTCTAAGACTAAACACTTAGACATAAAAATCAAAAGTCTCCGAGAGAAATTCAAAAATCAGGATATTGCTGTTCAACTCATCTCTTCAACTGACATGGTGGCTGACTCGTTAACCAAAGCCGCACCATACTCCTCCATCAAGAAACTGCAAGACAAGTGTTTAACAGTTCTTTCATCAACAACAAAGGAAGGCTGTTGAGTTTTCATGTCTCTGCGCACCTTCCGCCGCAGTTGGTGCGGCGGTTCCTTTCCTTGGTCTTTTCTGCCCGGCTCACTTTCAGCTGTTCAAACCTAACTGCTAGTGACAAGGTTAAAACCATGATCAATTAGGTTTAACCTCCATTGCCTACACCCCG
The DNA here is from genome assembly GCA_004348175.1 of Puccinia novopanici. NCBI lineage: Eukaryota > Fungi > Basidiomycota > Pucciniomycetes > Pucciniales > Pucciniaceae > Puccinia > Puccinia novopanici. Next base: position 4,256 of record SMGU01007294.1, read on the forward strand.
ACACTCTGATCAGTCCTGACACTCCTCAACCTCGTCAAGAATCCCTCAAGATCAAGATCTTTGGTTCAAACTCATTCTATCTTCGTCAACTTATCAAGACTCAACACAAATCGCGTACAGTAAACCTCAATCCATCATCTAATCTCAAATCATTGACTCCGAAACTTATTCTTTTCTATTTCATCCTCTCAAGCCCGACCGTCACAGAGCTCCATTCCCTTTCCATTATCATCTCTTCAGTAGTAGTGACTCCTTTGTCTTCATACTGTTTGTTCCCTTTATCTTTCTTCTCTATTGTTGTTGATTCAAGAACTAATTTTTTTTCTCTTCTCCTATTTCTCATTTTCTTTTTCAGTCTGCTTCTGATAACCTTCTCCGCTCCCATTGTCAAGTCCTCCTTTTCACATTCATCTTCATTCCTTGTGGTATGTCTCTTTGACTGTTTGGTTCCTTTGCTTCTCATTGACCTTGTTTTTTTCTTAGTCTGGTTTTAGTTCTTCATCAATAAAATCAAGTTCCTTTACTTTCAAACCACCCGTCAGTTGTAATAGCTTTTACCTAGTTAAGCAATTGATATCCCCCTCAGAGGATCTTTACCAAATATTATTATTTGTCCCACAGGAGTCCCACACCGTCTCTCACTACAGCCTGTGGTGGCAGGTTTGAGCCCACAAGGGGCCGGCCCTTTTGTTGAGTGGATGCAGGTGCATCTTTGCCAGCCCAAAAGCCCCGCGCGCCTTGAGGTCACCTTGAAGGAATAATGGCCAGAGGCCAGCAAGGACAGGAAAGGGATGAGCTGAGAATCAAGAGCAAAGTATGCTCAGGGACTTAGCTCAGTAGATGAGAGGGACTCAACGGAGCATGTCTCACTACCATGGCCTCAGAACTAAGTCGGGGTTGTATTTCTGATGGGGAACAGAAGAAATTCAATGTGTAAAGGGGGCCTGAGTTGAGGGCCTAATGTGCAAAAGAGCAGAAAAGAAAGAAATGGAAAAGAAAGAAAGAAAACCCTCTTGGGGCCAAGATCAGAATTCTAACACACCTCATGGTTGATTTTATCGGTCCCGGTGACCCCCCACGACGGTCAAGGATCGTCTCAACCGCGCGCCGGCGGGACCGTTGACCATCCCACGTTGCCCGTGACGGTTTTGCCCGGCCCGGGTCATCATGTCATGGAGTCGCACTGGGGACGCACAGGGGGCGTCGGACTTGTGCCGCTGTGTAATGATATGTGGTCGACTCCGCCGGCCATCCTTCAGAAACTCAAGCGAACGGCGACACGGGTGGAGCGTGCCACGATAAAGAAGGCATTGGCCGTCGCGGAGGGAAGGTTCCGCCTTCGACCGGATCGGCTTTCAGGGTAAAATTTGACGGCCAGTACCTCCGGCCGGCGAAAGCGGAGACCGGGACGGCTCCTCGGAGAGAGGGGGGGATGGTTGTAGCCGGGCAGGTTACACCCTAGCCCTGGTTCTACAAATCTCAGCCTCAAACACGTAGCAACCACATTTACGAAACAATAACGACCACGCCCCAAGCGGGGCTTCGACGGCTACCGATCTTCTTACCACTCATTCCACTCGTAGTACTGTGGTTTGTAGCAACTACGAGCTGTTTCCACCGCCCTACAATCTTCTTGCGCCGGCTGTAATAACCACAAGCCGGCCTTCTTTTCCTTGGTCATCTGCACCATGCGCGCAACAGGTTGTAAGCTATAAATAGCCATCTATTTTATGATTCAATCATTAGCTTCTCCTCACGCGATCTATTCCGCTTAGAAGCCTATTACTTGCGACCTCAACACCATTCACACACAACCAAAAATCAGACCTGTTACTTGCCCAGTTACAGTGGTCAACAAGCAAAGACAACACTCAACCATAACGAACCACGACATTCTCGATGAATCAGCTATCCAAGGAGAACCTCAACCTGGTTAGGCTGATCAACAGGCTAGACAAGAATCCCAACTTCCAACTCAGGAAACCGGCGATGACTGACCACTGCCTTCCTCAGAGCACCACCGACGATCAGCTGGGAGCACACGCAAAAATCGACCAGCATCGTTATTGGGAACTCAAGGCCTTGGAAACCGTCAGCAAATACCGCCCTCATCTGCTTTTTTTTTTTTCCAACTGACGCCCATTCGTACTTTCTTTTGCCAGGCTATCCACCATGCCAGATCGATTCTCAATACCATCAATTCTAATCCATCAACCTTGCACACAATCAGTCAAGTACAAGATCCCATCGAATTGAAAAACAAGCTCGAACGAATTCGAGAGCGGATTGATGTCGCCTTGAAGGTAAGCATTGTTCTGCTTATGTAAGCAAATGGCATGTGAGATTTCAATTGGGACCTTCCTTGTTCTCAATATGTGATCAATGATCGCCAGACCTGTCCAGCGCCCACCGCCACCAAGCTGCCCTCGTCGCGTCCCTCGACTTTGATTTACGAGATCAAGACTCCCGAATTGCCATCGGTGCCAAATCAACAATCGCGCTCTACAGAAGGACATGAAATGAAATCGAGGCCCGAAAAGGATACAGAGATTGAAGATAAGGACGAGCTTGAGACTGACGAGAAGCCGGTCAAGAGCAAGTTTACGCCGAGTGTGCCAGCCCAAGTACAGCCGGCTAATGTGAACGCGAACCAAGAGGAATTGACGGAAGAACTGTCGCAGATGGCCTCGCAGCTGAAGAAGAATGTGCACCACTTCAACAAACTCTTGGCTGTTGACCACACGATCCTCCTCGCCAACCAAACCAAACTAGAACTCAACTCAGATACTATGACCAAGGAGGGCGGCAGATTGACGCAAGTCAGTCTCAAGAATCGTTCCATGACTTGGTTCACCATCGCCGCTGTCTGTGCCGTCGCGCTCTCGTGGATCCTTATGTTTATCATCATCAGACTCACCTGATGCCTTTCCCCTCTTGCTGTCCGGCTTCCCATTCTTTTGTCTGTATCTTGATATTCCTCACACTTCAAGCTGCGTTATCCTGGACATGCCAAGCAATTGTATTCTGCTACCTCGGAATTAGCATCAAAAACACGCGCACGCGTTTTAAAAAACAGTGCCTATGTATTCTACCTTGACCCCTTGAAGATGCCTGCATAGAAGTAGCGCACAGTGCACCATCACTTCGCCTCCACCCACGTCAAATTGCTGTGGGGGACTCTACCCAAGTCAGATTTTTTTTGCAGAGGAAAGAAATGTGCGCATTTCCCATCTCTCCGTACACACGCTTCATTATGAGGACAATCTTGAGGAAGAGTGGATATGAAGATGGAATGGATATAATATACCCTGCAATCTGACCAACTGGGTTGCTTTTCCCTTAACACCATTTCTTATGAAAGGCTCTTCTCAAATATTGTATCTGCAGTTACTGGGTGGATACAGGCTGCGGCATGTTCCTCATATTAATTGGATGTGCGTCAGTTTCATTTCAAGCTGCCAGAGGTGCTCACTGAAGAGTTCCAGTTGTGTCTTCATATAAGCCCTTGAACAGCTATGGGGGGAGCCTTGTTCCACCTCTCCTTTCTTGCCGGCATTGAACACACTTCAAGTCCCTTTGCAGTGTGAAGGACAAGGGTCTGAGATCCTACGTGTAAGCCCTTGCAAAGCTCCACGCTCTATTACAGTGTGTGTCAACTCCAAGGCGGAAACCCGGAAACCCGATTTCAATAAAATTTCTTTCTCATAGTTTCTGCACAAAATAAAGTTATTCTCATCCCTGTTTTCTCTGCTCCATGCACATGTCGACGTGCCCCTGCCCAACTCCCTGCTACAAGAGCGCCTACTTTCCCCCCATTCTTGACATGTGCCTCCTGCGCGGCCCGGGGTCGAGCTGTCATCAGCGACTGCGTGCGCCCTGAGTACATAGTATAAATATCGTCCTTGCAACCCATCATCCTGACGCCTCACTGGAGCAACTGTTAATCATTGGCACTTCACCTGCAACACTCATTCATACATTCACAAGCCGTTGCATACAAAGGCCGTCCTGCGTTCAAACCACTCAACGCGCACCATCCATAGGCGCTGATGATGTTGAGCAACGCAGTCCTCCGGCTAACTGCCAGTTTGTTGGGCTGCACACTCATGTCTGAAATGCCTCGGCGAGAAGACGAGAGGCCGAGTGCGCAGCCCAGCAAACTGGCGGTTGGCAGGAGGATTGCCTTGCTCAACATCATCAGCGCCTATGGATGGTGCGCATGTTGTGGTTTGAACGCTTTTTTTAAACTCCATTTTCTTTTGCTTGAAGTTATCTAATTTAAAATATATCCACGACACCTTGCAGGAATTACACCAAGTCGGTGCATGGGGCCGCAATCTGCTTGGAGGCTGACATCGCCCTGTCTATGGCGGTGAACGAAGATATATCGAACCACGAATGTGAAACCATCGGCGTGCTGTTGGTACTTCGACTCCTCCGACTGATCAGGGCCCTACAATCGCCCTGCAACTCGGCCTTTATTTTCACCGATAACATGCGAGTTCTTCAGCGTCTCGAAGACTGCAGCCTTGAGAAGACTGGCCAACATCTCTTCATGGAGATTGCGGGGGCTTGGAGGTCCCTGCCGCAAGGCATGGAGATCAACTTTGTTTGGTGCCCGTGACGCATGGGCATTAGAGGAAATGAGGCTGTTTTGCTTCTGTTGTCTCAGTCAGGATTGGATGGAGTGAACGGCTTGTATGTAGGATGATGTTTCAGATTCATAGTGTGCAATGCTACCGGCGACATTACCCTTGAAAAAAAAAAAAGTCAGTTCATTGCAACTAATACTAAAATCGTGAGATGCAGCCCTTCTTGATTAGTGCAGGAATGAGAAAACTCAAGGGAGATACATTTTTGGGAAATGGCTCATAAAAGACCAATGAACAAGATATAGACAGAGCAGGTTCCTAACAAGAAAAAGTTTGTACCACAAGGCAAGTGCTAAAAGATGAGTGGGAGAGAGGTATATATATATTGGTAGGAAAGAGTCTACAGTGAAAATTTATATAAAATAGGAAAGTAGAAAGAGAGCAAGAGGAGACTAACAAATGTAGCAAGGGGTGTAACATCACAGGAGAACAAAGATGGGTGATGACAAGAAATATAAAAAGGGTAGACTGGTTTGAGAAGGGTGTTGGTTGAATGTTCTATAAAATGATTTCAAAAATTTGGGAATCCAATGATTCAGACTCTCTATGTATACCCTGATTGTAGAATGTTTTAAGACTCATATTATTCTGAAAGGGTATGTACAATAGATGTACAATGCTTTGGGTGGAATTTATGAATACTGTTCCTATGTGCTGTTTCCTAGTGAAAGCGGTCTTGAGCTCTAAGCTCATTTTGTCACCTACAAGGAGAGTTAAGGTGGTCACATTGAGCTGAACCAGTAGTGGATTTCTTTACACATGTAAGCTTTGCATGATGGTGTCAGCAGTGAGGTGCCCACTTGGGCTTCATTCCAATAATCAGGAAGATACAAACAACCAATTTTGGTTTGGTGCTATGCTTACAGTACAACATTTCCCTCATTCATCCCCAGATCATATGTTCAGAAGCAAGAAAAATGCTACCTTAATTGTATCTGTCAGACAGCTCCACCCAAGGTCAAAAATTCCACATAGCAAGAAAGTGGATTGGTGTCATCCATTTTTTTTCTCTCTTCTATTTTCCATCCTTCAAAAAAACAACCAATTGGTGATGTGATATAACATGCAGTACAGTTTTCTGAAAACATTGTTTCTTTCAAAGCACACACGAATTTTGAAAATGCACATGTGTATGTTAGCCCAGCTCACATTGGGACTGCTAACACAAAGCTTGAACCACCTTTGAACATAAAATTTTCATAAGAAAAAAAAATGGACATCAGATCCAGCTGTTCTGGACCAATCTGAGCACTTGAAAAAAAGTGATACAATTTTATTATATGTGGGTTAAAAAGTTGCATTCAGGGTTCCTATGTGGACAGGGCTATTGGGAGCCAATTACAATGGGACTTGTCATTGAACCTAGGTGAACATTAGCAACTCCAAGCTATGAGTTGAGTCAGGGCTGCTCAATCTGGGGAACAAGCCTCAAGTCAAGCATTCATTTTTTATAAAGGGGAGGGGAAGGCATAGCAAGTGAATGTGGTGTCCTTGTAAACCTTGATTGAAGTGGGTTGACAGAAATTAGGATTTCGAAAGCTTGTTACGACAAGCTTCATAGGAGAAAGGAAGGGAGAGAAAAATTCCACATTGGTTCAAGCACCAAACGAAGGCAAAAAAAGCAGGCTTAAAAAGCAGTGATCAAACGGCCAGGCTCGGTGGTGTTGATGTTGCTACTTGTCCTGCCCGAGCAAAGAGCCTGGTTAGCGGCGGGGATTTTGAATTTCGCGACTGCTGCTGGTTGCATCACAACCACGCCTGCAAACCCAGCTGCGAGATGCCATCCAATGTGGCAATGCAGAATCCACACGCCAGGGTTGATCGCTTCCACTCGCACTGTCGGTCGTATATCTTGTTAGTACTGCCTTCACAAAAATGCTCACGCCTCATAATTCCAATTCTAGAATGAGCTGCAGTACTGACCAATCAGATAGCTTGCCCCTCCCACAACATAGGTCTGCACGAGGAAAAAATTCAAACAAACAAAAAAATATGTGTGGGTTTATTCAATCCATGACTTGGTTTCAATTCCAATCAGCACCACTTACATCTCTCCGCAGGGGATTTTTCAGCTTGACCGAGGCTCGGGATATGTTTTGGGGACCTATGTTACCTGAACCTTGCGCGACGAGATCTAGCGAATGGATTTATTTCCATAGTCAGAGATCTATCTGCACTCAAGAATCGAAGGACAAGCAATTTCCAACGCCACTCACGAGACTCTACTCCGTCTACTCCCAAACAAATATCAATTAGAGAGAATTTCTCATCAGACACAGTGTTGTTTGGACTGATTGGATAATAAGATCTTGCCAAGCTTACGAAGGTGCAGTGGATGATCGATACCTGCATCCAAGTTATTTATCACAATGTCGTAGCACCCGCCTGTATTAAGAGTCAGAGCCGTAACCTCTGTGCTGTTTAAATATCCTTTACCTCCCATTGTCAAATCTTGAAGGAGTGGTCTATATCGGAAGGCTTGAAAACGAATTCCATCAGCGAAATGTTGCAAAGGGGTACCGGATGATGTTTCTTACTTGTCCAGGTAGCATTATTCACGAAAAACCTGCTCAAAGTCTCGACCTTGGTCTTATTTTGAGGATTTCGGCGAATGATTGTGCCAAGACTTGTATTGAAGTACAACTAGAAAGGAAGACAGATTTATAAACTCCATACGAATTTTAATCTGGAAGTTTGTGCCAAGTGCTCACGGTATCCAAGACCTTTGTGCAAGCATCTTCACGAATAAGCGGCGTCAATGTGTCAGTGTTCAAATCTGTGCACTTGCCACCGACGGTATCTCTCCAGTCTCTAGTCGTTGGAGGCCGACTATTTATCTGAGTAGGTTTAGAAGCTACTCGCACGATTGCGAGTGCGGTCGCATCTGGGCCAGTCATCCCCGGGGCAACTGTACGCACACAGGGATCAGATTTACTCCTGTTTAGTGGCAATCAGAAGACTTCCTCTCACTCACGCCAGGCCCCTGTGAACAATGTTTTAACCATGGGTCATCAGCATATTGATTGCGATAAAAGAATATTTATGCGAGGTCGATAAGAAAAAAAAGACTTACAGCAATCTGTGTCCATAGCAGCTCTCAAGTAAAACGAGCTCCCTACCTTGTCAGATTTTGTGTCTATGATGACGCTATATCTGCTCGCATATAAAATTGAATGACTTGAGTAATTCTGCTACTTTCCAGTTGAATTGAACTTGAGTATTAGTACCTCTGTCCGTTATGGAATTGGAGGCGATGAAGATTGTTTGGACCAACAACTCCGATGGAGTCAGCTTCGACGACTGTAAGGAGGTGTTGATCTGCCGAAAACCTGATGAAGAAGCGTGGATGAGCCAGACGGTTTTGCCTTTATTTTTTCTCAGCGAGACGAAGCGGAGATCTAGGGCACACCAGAACATCGCATGGCTTCCTGCCTGGATTAAACGAAGACGAGTTTTCTGATTTGGGGGCAAAGTTATTTCGAGGGGCTTGGTGGGTGTTCGGCACCTTGACCCTGGAGGTGCGAAAGAGCAATTGAAAATGCCGATCCCATTTATCAATGCGCTGTTGGCCTGTTGAACATGATTTGGTCGGTGAAGATCACCAAGGAGGTGCAACAAGTTAACCTGTGCTCTTTACAACTTCAGGACACAGTCAAGAAAACTCAGTAACACTGACAGACGGGGCTGCTTGAGTCCCAAAGTACCCCGCAGCAGATAAGGTCCCGTCGAGGATAACGGTACTAGTGCTGTATGTTTTGTTTGCAAGGATATGTTAAGCTTGCTGCTGGAAGTGCACGAAGAATATCACCAATGGACTAACTTATGATACCAATCTCTACGCCAGTTGAAGACATCATCAGGTCAGTTACCCGGATAGTAATTAATCAAGCT
>SMGU01007295.1:0-12331 GCA_004348175.1 Puccinia novopanici
ATCAATTTGATTACTGAGGAATTGAGTTGGGCAATTGGTTGGGTGACAAATATCTAAAGCCTTATCAGAGGCTACATAACTTATGTACAAGCACAGAAGTGTGCCATGTCTCTACTTTTGGGGAATGATGTGGACTGATCATTAGTGAATTTTTGATTATTTCTAAGAGGTGGCACATCTTAACAATGATCCAAATATAAAATAAGATCAACTCAAAAAAAAAAAAAAAAAACTTTGAGAGATTTCAAACAGGAAGAGAAGCCTTGTCTCATCAATAAAGAATTACCGACCTGTTTGATGAATCACAGATGCTTCAGGTGGTAGTGGTCTGTCAATGTTTTATGGTGGGGGAGCACTTCAGGCAGGATTATCTGCATTCTTACATGTTGCAATGGGCTACTCAGATGAAGGAAGTGACTTTGTATCAGGACAATAGGAGATTTTCCAATCAGAAGGCCAAGCTGGACAATTGTGGGAAGGAGGTTATTCTGGACTTTTGAGTGAATGATGGGGAGATATGGATAGTGGTGTGATTACCAATGGAGTTGATGGGGAGTCCATCATTCCTCTAGATACTTGGTAAGATGTTGAAAAGTCAATGTGAATCTGATCTGTCTTATTTTCTTGCTGTTTTTCTGGCAACACACTGGCATAAATTCAATGCTTTTACATCCTGATTGCTGTGTTTTCATTATTAAAAACAAAAAGGTGGACTCAATTGTCATACATGGAAGTATGTTGGTCTTTTTTTGATAAATGACAAGTCTTTTTTTTGTAGGAGTATGGAACTATGACATGCCTCATACTTCTACAAGATTAAATGAGCTTCAGGTATCATCCCCCATTCTCTTCATTACCATTCAGGCTGCAAATGGCTGGAGCGGTGGGGGTTGAGGGAATACTTCTCCATATGTCCCATAGTGGTATGGGAAGTATGGAGTTTTCCTATGTGTTACAATTAAGTCCACCTGAATTCTATCTCTACAATCTTTCTGGCATTTCATTGCTATGGCTGCTTACAGAACTTATAGAACTAGAATTGCTGCAGGTTTGGGTTGTTCAATTGTTCAATTGTGAGAATGAGCGAGTGAATTTAGTGTTGTTTTTGATGGTATGGGGAAGGAGAGTCTTGTGTGGTTGTTCTGGGTAAGGTGCTGTTGGAGGTAGGAGAGAGAAGGAGAGTGGGTGATGACTGAGTCAAAAACAAACATGTGGTTGGGAGCTGGACTTCTGGGAGATGATGGGGATCCGGGAGTTTTTCTCTTTTAATTTGGCAGGAGATACCTAGCTTAACACAATCCCGCTCTTTCCGGGGCCTCGCGCAGCGACCTCTGAAAGAGGGGCTTGCGACCAATGTCTGCAAACCCGCCCAGGCACTATGGCGTTATGACCAAAAACCAAGGATTATTTCACTTTATTAGCAATAAAAACAACCCTCCGGGTTAAATTTATTTAGAGAAGCATCCTGGATTGGCTGGCATCTTGGCTTTCCCCTAGTATTATTTTGGTACGTATAAAGTAAACATGACTGCCTCATCCCAGCCTCCAAAGTTGAAGAGTAACTTTGGAGGAACATTGGTCCAAACGGAAAAAGCAACCTGTAATTGGAAGAAATTTCCGCCTCATTGGTTGTACATCTATTGTCAGATCCGTACAGTTCAAAGAGATCTGACGTGCATACATTTGAATGCTGCCAAGTGATTTGGTGAGATTCTCTTGGTTTGGCGGCAAAGAACTCTCCTTTGCCATTCTAATCAATTTTATCACCTCTCAAGAAGAAGCGCGTTTGGACGCCAACTGGCATCAATATCTACAAGAAGATTTACGAGAAAAGCAATGAGAGACTGAAAGAACACATTGCGACGACATCCTTCGACTTCTATGGCCAAGCGGCTCGGCAGTTACAAGTCAAAGCGGTGTTCAACTTAGCTCAAGGAAGGAACACGTTTTTGCTGGCGGGAACCGGCTTCGGAAAATCACGAATCCCGGAACTTTACTACAAGCTTATCCCTCAAAACAGACGGGCAGTTGTTTTGAAGTTGAATCCTTTGGATTCCTTGGGTGATAACCAAGTCGAGGAGAAAATCAAGGCAAATTTCACGGCTATCAACCTAACCAAGAAGAATTTTACAAAGCAGGCCGCTGATGAAATCCTCAAAGGGAAATACCATTTGTTTATCTCAGCCCGGAGATTTTTCTCAATAGAAAGCTTTGGGATAAGCTCTACTTCAGCACGGAATTCCAAGAACGTCTCGCACTTATTGTGGTCGATGAGGCCCATATGATCTACATATGGGCCTTGTAGAAACTGGGAAAGCACTCAAGAAATGCTCAGTATTTGGCTGCCATCAAGACAGCGGGATTTTTCGGCCAAGCTATGGAAACCTTGGCAGTCATCTCCTATTCAGAAACAAAAAGCCGCTATTATTGCTATCAGCCACCTGCCAACCGGTAGCAATTGATGCCATCAAGAAGAGCCTGAAGCTCAACAACGATAACCTCAACATATTACGAGGGGAACTGACTCGGCCTGAAATTCGGATTGTCCGAGTTACAATGGAGCATTCACTCTCGTCTGCTCTTGACCTGATTCGTGTTTCCCATCTATCAAAGACGTGCCAGACAATCAAATGGTGCCAGCTCTAGTCTACAGTGGTTCACCAAATCGAACCCTAACTGCACTAGAGGTCATTGACATGGCTTGAGAGACTCCGGGGAAGTCCCACTTCCCAAGAGTACCTGTCCTCGTTGATTTCACTCTTGTACAGGTGATCGAGACAAGCTATCTTGTGTCAAAGATTTTTCTAAGGGAAAATTCCCCATAATATCGTGCACCATGGCGCTTGGACTCTGACAAAACTGGAAGTGCGTTCGGATGGTGGTGAATTTAGGCAGAGGTGATCCGTCATCTATATGTCAGATGATCGGCTGCTGTGGTTGCAATGGGAAGGCAGGGTTAGCGGTGTTGTTTGTGGAGAAGACTCATCGCAATGGCAAGAACTCACCTGATCACTTCACCAAGGGAGTGTTGCAGTCAGATGAGGATTGGATGGATGCGTTGTCCATCACTCCTGTCTGCCTGAGGGGAGCGTTTTCATTAGACAACCTGTGAGTTGCTGCTTCATTTTTTTTGAGAACTGCTTCATTGTGCACCTTGGTTATGTGTAGCACCATACTGATTGTATTTTATTTGTCTCTCAGGTTAGGCTATGTGCCTATGTCTATCCAGGACCCCAATTATATTCGTGAAGTGGAGCGCGAGAAACAGGCTGGGATGGATTGTTGTTGGTGTTCAAATTGCGCGCTGGAGGCCACCACCACATTGTTGGACAACTTGCCAGCTGCCAATCTAGAAAACTTTGAAAGCATCATGGCAGACACATTTGTGCCGACCGGTTTGTGCAATCTGCACTCCAAATACCCACAGAAGAAGAGTTCAATGCGCAAAAGGAAGATCATGGAGGACGAGAAAAATAAACTAGACGATTTCAAATCTCAACTCGTCTCAAACTTTGAAGACTATTACTTGTCCATCTTTAAATCGAGTGGAAGCACTCTTGCCAAACATGTGTTTGGCGCCGAAGAGGCTGAAATCATGGTGACTTATCTCCATCACATGAAGGAACCACACGATCTCAAGAAACTGATTGGCGGCGAGTGGTTCGATGGTCAGATTGACTGGCTCTGGGGCCAGGTGCTGGCTTTCAATGCATTGCAACTTGCTGCCAGGTTACAAGTTGATGTATCATCCAAGCGAAAAAAGACTACATTGTCCCAAACCAGATCAGTCCCCCTCCCAACAACTGCAGAATCTTTTCCCAATCCGATCAATCCTTGTACCCCAACCAAGCCGACACAGAACACCAAGAAAGCGCTATTGGCGGTGGAGAGTCATCGGAAGTCACTCGAGCGGCTAGCCCTGAAGAACAAACGGGACGAAGCTGCTGCCGCACGGAAAGCACAGGTAGAATCAATCATGAGAACATCGAAACAAGCTTTTTCCACCAATACTAGTTAGATAACACATACTTAAATATCAGATGAACCACCAGAATCACTTCCTGTTTCCTCTTGGCTTTTTTCTTTGTCATGCACATTTTGAAGAGTCAGAAACTTCTTGAAGTTCTTGAATGAGCTGTCTTTTGTGCGTGCCTTGGTCTTCATTTTTGAGATGCCCAATACCCATAGGTCATCCACCTGCACGATTTTCACTGGAGCCGCGTGGGGATACTGCCCCAATATATCTCTGTTGTTGGCCATTAACATGAACATCTCAAGTGATCGTGAGGTGAGAAGATTTTTGTGAGATTGATGAATGATTATTTTGCCGCAATCAGTTTTGAGGGATTGAAACATCCGCTGTAGCTATGAATGTTAGACCATCAGGCAGGGTTTTTTCTAATATCTGGGGGAGATGTGCGCACTGACCATCAGAATATTTACAGAAAAGATATCTTGTAATTGCTCTATTTTTGTACCTGATCCACTTGAGTTGAAGAAATATTTTAACCAATAATTTTGGATCTCCAGCCAGTAATCCTTGGCTACGAAATGATTGGCTCTCCCACTGGGGAAATCAGCAAATTATGCTGTAGGTACCTCCTCAGCGCTGGCGGTAGGAACTGAGTCAATAGGAGTACCATCCGGGAAGATAAGATGAATAGTTTTTCAAACCAGTGATTGCTTGGGCCATTACAGACCACTTTTTCCACACCATCAATACCCTGCCAACATCACCTGCTTTCATTGACCTTTTGCACTCAACAACAGTGGAGAAATCTTGAAGAAGTCTAAGTGTGTTGCTGAGGTTGGATCCAGTTTGACTAGCTGCCTGATCTTGTGCCTTGGCCGTACAAAATTTCTCATAACATTGGTTGACTATTGAATTCCAGCGATCTGTAGGTAGAACAATGGCCTTGTGTTCCAGTTTTTCACATGAAGTCTTCATTATTACTCTGCAATTCAATTCACATGATGATGTTAGTAATCAGTGGCAACATGTTAATGTGACAATAAACCCAATACTGACCGCAAGCAATAATATATTGTTGCCTCAAAGACTCTCTCCATCTGATTTATCATCATTGTAAAGTTCTTCTTTTGGATGGCTTTTTCCGATGGAAAACCCAAAGCCTCCAAAAACTGCCATGCACCACAGTTGCTCATGTCCTTTGAATCGCCAAAATGATGAGAAAATATGGCTGAGCTAACATTCCAAAGTGTATGGGATGCTCCCAGCTGGAACACTATGTTATCAAGGTTGTCTTCAGGGAATTCGGCTGGCATCCTTTGGGTCCGGAGACAGTTAAAGTTTTGAACAGTTCCCAGGTCGCCATCCATTGGTTGTAGCCTAGAGTAGAACTGGCTTTCGTCTAGACCAGATTGCTGAAGGATAGACTGAAACACTTGTCCTATTCCTTCAGCGGAATTGTCTGATGCATCCATCATCTTGAGCATGTGGAGCTCAGGCCGTTGATGGGAAATGCAATCGATTGTAGGTGGCTCAGTGGGAATTGCCAGGTTTGGATCCTTGGGAACAGCAATATATTTACGCAACACCTGACTGATCTGAGCTTTCCATACATCGGTCTCGTGTTGTTGCATGTCTAGTGAAGGAAGGAACATTTTGGGCTTGATGGCAACCCCGAAACATTACGGATGGCGTCTTGATAAGCATTCAAGGTAATCTCGGCATTGTCCAGAGTAGCTAGGAGCGCCTTGTTGGGGAGATGAATATAGCCCCATGTCCCGCGGAAAGTTAGAGACCGGTTGCCTATCGAAAGCTGCTGCACCCGCTGCTCTATGTCAATGTTGTCAATGCATACTGTAGGGGCCACGTTGCTTGAACCAAGCTCCATGGCCTTCCTTAATAGTTTTCCAGATTCCTTGGCCAGAGATCTCATGGCCGAAGTGGATGTCTTACGCGACGAGCAGAGCCCAAGATAGTTCAAGTACTCTTGAACTCTCTCGGAGACACCACAAGCATAAAGGCGGACGCAGTTGATCAATTGAAGACCGTTCTGACGTCGGTTGGTAGCAAAGGCCACCATTGAGCAGATAGTAAGGGCAATCTGACCACAATTTCAAGCAAGATCAATGATGGCATTAATCCAGGTTTATGGTAATATGGATCAGGCTTACCCGGCAAGCCCGGAGAAACGAGCGGTCTATGGTGCTTTCATGGCGATCTAAATAACGAATGTCAAGGATGTCGTCTGGTATACCATCTCCAATGTTGCTGGGGATATCCGCACTCCCGCTGTTGGTGTCTCGACCGGCATCATCACGCGGAAGCGATGTGAAGGACTCGTCCTGCTCGTCGGTGGACTCGTAGTTAGTGGCATCAACATGGAAATCACCATGCCGGACAAGCTTCCCCATGAGCATCTTGTAGAGGAACGGCATATGATCCTCAGACATTAGCTTTTCACGCCGTTCTACCTCTTGGGAGTCGAAGAAAGCAGCCGAAACATTTTTGGAACTTTGAAATCCGCCTTCGGGTAGTTCCCCTTGGGTGGTACCTCTTTTACCAGGTATTTTATTGCCTGATCCAATGTTATTTTAGTTACTTGTGTGAACATCAGCAAGAGAGTGGGTTGCAGAAAAGTAGGTACCTCACTGTTTATCATGGATTTCCAGGCCTCGCGTCCTGTTTCAGTTCCTTGGATTAAATCTCTAATAGCCTCCACCAGCTCCATCGTGGAGCTGATGCCCTTGGGTTGGGCCCACTGTGCTCGCAAAAATGCAATGTCGGAATTTGTGGAAACCACATACCGCAGCATGAAAGCTTTAGGAGTCATCTTTGTTGGGGGGGTGCGCAGGGTGTAGCATACTTGTAGCACTTTTTCGTCTTCGCAAGGAGATGACATGGTCTGGATTTTTATATTTGAGGAATGATAGATGGACAAGGAGAATTTGAAGGGAGGGATGCGTCCAATCTCTCCGAAGATTTTTTTCAGTATCCTTAGCGTATACAGAATGATACAGATGACACCTGCAGAAGGTCGGAATGACTGAGAATTTGGCCGAATTGCTTCAAGCAAGCAATTGACCAAACATAAAAACTATTAAACTTCTCTTGCTTGTTGCAAGGAGTCAATTCACCTGAAGAAACCCAGTTTCTTCCACATGATGCGCTGGACCAAGACCTTTCTTTTGGTCCAAGCGGGCAAGGGAATATGTTTTAGGAAGGGGGTCTTCTGGACGAGGCAAGAAACCCTCGACACCAAAAGTCCGATTGTACCCACGCCAAATTTTTGACTTTAGGCGCAAGCCCCTCTTTCAGAGGTCGCTTCGCGACCCGAAAGAGGGGAATGGGTTAAGCTAGGGGAGATACATGGTATGCATACATAAGGTTGCCGAGCCAACCATCCCACAGTATCCTGTGGGGTAGTGGCCACCTCTGTTGGAACCAGTGCCAGTCTCCTGATGGCCACAGGAAGTGACAGCCAGTGTCCCTGACCCACCCCTGAACTGTCTTCCCCAGCCAGATGATTCCGTCCAGCACAAGCAACTTTCTTGCCGGTATTTGCCACCTTACACGTCCAACACGTGCAAGTTGGTCTCCCTTTCCTTCTGGTCCTTGTCGGCATATGTACTTCTCAGTCCTATCCGCTTTCACCCAGCTCTCACACCCACCCACTATGTAACCCTTACCCAAGCAGAGCACATGATTCTGGATATCCTCAAAACCCTCATCGAATTGCCCAAGCATCATCTCGTGGGATCATGCGTATCATTACTGGGCAAAAGTCGAACAAAACAGCCTCAAAATATAAATGAATAGATGGGAGGTTAACAGCGAGCTATGTATATTGAGAGATCAAAACAGAGAACCAAGTAGAAAGGGAAAAGAGGAAGAAACAGAACAAAAAAGTTTTTTTTATCTTGTTTTTTTGTTGTTTTTTTATAATGATGAAAATAGGAAGAGGCATGGAAGAGGCTGAACTGCTATGAGGTAATCGCTTGGATCAAGAGCCTACATGGCTCCATGTAAGGGAACCTCATTCTGGTTACATGTGTTGATGAGAGGGGCCTATCGCAAACAGAAGGGAAGGAGCTGGGGAACACCAAAGAAAACAAGAGAGGAAAAACAAAGGATATAGCCGGTTGGACAGGAATGTGTCAACATTAGGACAAACGGTTAACATTGGCTGGATGGTGGTCCAAGGGAGCCAGAGAAAAACAAAATTCTCAGGATCTCTTAGATCTCGATTCCGACCAAAACGAAGTGATTGTTAACGGTTTGGTGTTGGGCATTCTTGACAACGGCGCCACCGACGTAAAGGAGGCCTTGTAAGAGTTCTCTGCATTGCTCATGATCTTTCTCGAGGGCAAAGATCACCTGGTCAGCTTCGATTTCTTCATCGGCAAGGTCCAATACACGAACGACAACGTCTCTGACTTGGCGATCCATGGTGACGGAGGAGCTGAGGCCAAGAATGTAAAGAGAGCGGACACCGGATTCACGGTCAACAATAGCTCCCTTGAGGCCGCTAGGGAGCTGGGTAGAGATATCGTGGATGGCTTCGACATTTTGAATACCATCAGGGAAAATGGTTTGAAGAATGGCAGGGGTGTTGTGACGGGTATTGGGACCGGAGGCGAGCGATAAGCTATCGGAACTTGAACAAGGGGTCAACAAGGGTGAAGGGCGGGGACGTGCAGCGTAAACTGGATGGGCCTTGAAAGCCAAGTTGGAGACGGGACAGAGTTGTTTAACCTATTGGTTGAAGCAGCAAGCGAGTGACAATCGATACCAGTGGGGCTAGAGGAAGGGGTGATAGGCGAAACAGTGGTCGAAGGAGGAAATTTGACAAAAACGGTACTGGAAGGATGTTGAAAGTTGAGCGCGGTGACATCTCTCACATGTCGGTCGCGACCTCCCTCGGGATGATCATCGGGAGCTGTACAATCACATCAAGGAGAGATAAGAGAGGAAAAAAAAAGTTGAGCAATATCCTCTTTTTCAAGACGATGATATAGATCTAGTAGAATGTCGCAAGACAACTGACGCATTTCTTTCACACCAACGTCAGGGCCACCATCCTAATTTCCTGTCCAACGTAGTAGACGACTGGGTCTTTTCGTTGATGGGAGTAGCGTATTCAGCGGCGTGGATGTTGGGGTGGTTGGTGTGGGCGCCATCGGTACCGGCTGCTCCGCTGAAAGCAAGTCCGATACTGGCGCCAAGACTAGATTTATTATTATTATTGATATGTTTTAAAGTCTCCATGAGGTTCGAAAAGCTCTGTTCAAGGTTCGAGAATGGAGGACGAAGGGAGAGATGGTGAGTAAGTGCCTGCGTGTATCACGATTGGCCTGTTGGGACCAAGGGGGGATGGGCTGGGGCGAGAGAGATAAGATAAGGAAGGACTGACATGGTGGAGAAGCAAGGGTTTGATTGGAGATTGGATGGTTGATAGATAAGTGTTGAGTGTGGATATGAGGACGGTCAACAGCCAATTCAAGTTGGTTCCGGAGAGAAGAGGTGAGGGGGCGAGCGAGTGAATGCGGCGGAAAAAGGAAACTGCTCTGCCAGCTATGGAGTGTCCACACCGCGCACTGACTGGTCTGAGTCCCGAGGCGGTGCTGCTTATTACATACTAAACCTAAAACATCGGCGCCCAGCGACCATCACGTAATCAGGTCATCGGGGTATAAACCAAACTCGACCTCGCTAGTACGTCTGCTCGCTGCATCCGCGCTGGAGGAGAGTTCCTCTGCTGGGCTCTGAAGTCTCCTTAATTCAAGTGCAGGTGGCTCATTCTGCAGAAAGTCAACAAAGATGAAATTGAAAGCAGAAAGAATTTACATATGGAGGAGGAAGGTGAACCTTATCGGTCTGCTGGTTTATTTGCATTCATTCCAAACAACGCAGAACACATCCATCAATCATGTTTTTCCTGAAAATATCCTCTGCAGTGACCTCTATACACAAATTAACTTGAATGAAACCCGTTCATAATGTACATTCCTTTGGACTCGTGATTTCCAGCTTGCAAATGTTTAAGTCGCTTTATGGTTTAGAAAACAAAACACTTGAACTAAAAATATGCCTTTTTACAACATTTTTTTCTATTTTTAATTCTCTCTCCTTTGGGCTTGGTACAGAAGAGTAAGCTTAGTGAAATCAGGAAGAGTTTTCCTTGCTTATCCAATCCAACTTCATAATAAAATGCCATGTCAGCTCACAACCGCAATTGTCTTTTTTTTTGTTGGAAAGAGGAAGAAAAAGCGTACCCAAGAACCCTTGTAATTCCTCAAGCTGGAAGCAGAAGAAACCAGACCGGCATGAGCGACATGTCCAACAATAAAAAAAAAAAAGGAAGAGTGTGCGGACTTTTTGAAGCCCTTGAGTTTTGCGATCTCCACGGCTTTGGCAGAGCGGGCGCCTGAGCGACAGTAGAAGATGATTTTCTGGTCCAGGGAGGGCTTAGGGAAGCCGAGGGTTTTGAGAAAGTCGTCCGGATGGAGCTCCATGAGCTTCTCAAAGCTCGACATGGGGATATTGACCGAGGATGGGATGTTCCCTTGGATCACTTCTCCCTCCTCTCGCACGTCTAAGTATGCACAAATACGTCATGCGCCATGGTCTCAGTCCCATTCACCTGTGTCATTCTGTTCATTATATATCTCTAGGATTCTTTCTTAACGAACCTACAATCAGTACATCCTACAAAGTTTTTTTTTTTTTTTTCATACATGCGTGGTAGTTTGGATTTTCAGCAATTGCATCTCTTCGGATCAAGAGAAAATAGGACTCAACATCGCTCGGCATTTGGGTGATGGGCTTGAGGTCTTGATAATCAATATCCACGCTCATCTTCCAGGGGTTGTGGGAGCTTGAAGCCGCTCGACGGAACAGGTACGAGGGAGATTCTGAGATCGATGAGGGGGGAAACCGCTGTGAGGAAATGAAGATGGATCGAGCGTTTGGGTGTGATTTCTGGACCCGATCGGTGCCCAAAGAGAGGAGCCTGGCAGTTGGCCTGATGAGTCTGAGCTGATTGCTGATTCTGTTGGAGAGCATTTTTTTCTTTTTTGTTGAAACTTGTGTGGTGACGCAATTTCGAATCGAGACGGGAAACCCGATGTGGGTACTCCCCGGGGTAATGGGCGTCCATCGAGCCACCCGGTTTTGCGAAATGCAAAAATTATGAGTTTTTCAAAATACACTACAGGCACTTTTGAAACTTCCACACCTCCATTGGTCCACACACAACACTTCCACTGTTCCACACACATATCTGATTTTTTCAATTATGTGGAACACATTCTCAATCCAAAACAAAAAATGTCTTCATTTTCTGTGTAATATTCTGTAATCTTCACTACATCCTTCTTCACCCGTTCTTAAGAATGTGCCACAAATACAATCATAAAAGAAATTCAATGTATTTTAAAAATATTAAAAAATTAACTAACCCATGCTTCCATAGTGAAGCAACCCACAACCTGGCCTTAAAAATTAAAAGGGATCACATATCAGGCTCCCTCAACTAACCATCAACTGCCTTCAACAACCACTCTTGCAATATCCTTCCATTCCTGGTCAGAATTCTAGAATGGCTCTGCGATTTAAGTTTTCTAAATGGTCTAGAGGTTCACATTTTGCCAGATTGTTCTGATCCTACATTCAATCAGTGGGCATGGAGCCTGACAATGGCCCTTCCTTCAATTCAATCCAATCCAGCAATATGGACATCATAATGCCAACCCCAGCACAACCCCCTAATCCACCTCCTCCAACAACTACACAACCAAAAGTTGTTCCAATTGTAACTGGAGTTACAGTGTCTTCTGGAACCAAGGCCCATGTTCAAGAAATTGTAAAGGCTAAGAAAACAAAGAAGCCCTTACTCTAGAACCCCCTCAAAAGCCTCTAAAACACCTGCACACAAGACTCCACATCCTGGTTTCATGGTCAATTGTGTCCTTCTGACTGTGCAGGAAAATTAAATTTTTGAAGAAACTCACATCATTAATGAAGACTAACATTGAGATTGACATCACCAACCCAAATTTATATCATGATAACGAGCATCAACTGGGAATTATTCTCAACTGATCTGAGTAAGAAAAAAATCATTGATGAATTCCCAAATGAACCACTAGAGCAGACCTATCTGATCCATGGAACCATCCATCTTAATGATCTCAAAACCTTTTTCTACCATCTTAAAACAATGCAAAAGGGTTGAATTCCAACAGGAGACATATTTGTTTCAGAGTTTCAAAGGTTTGAGAAGAGAGAATTCTTAAAAATGAATGTGTATGCAAAATTATTTGGAATTGACAATGCTTCATAAATATGATGGAATGAATCAGT
>SMGU01007296.1:0-17402 GCA_004348175.1 Puccinia novopanici
GCTCATGAAAATAAACCTCAAGATCAAATTGAAAGAATAAAATGTTCAAGAGGAAAAGTCCTCAAGATGTTTGATTCTTTATGTTTCTGTGATACTGTGATCTGATTTCTGTGTGTGGCCTGTCTTTTATATTTCATGTGCTTTTGTTTTGTGTTTGTTTGCAGAGAGAGGATGGGATGAAAATTTCTAACATTTTCACTCACTGGGTCCAAGTTTGAGTTGAGACTCAGGCAACTAGAGGAGGCATGGCAGATTTCTGATCCAACTCATTGCTCATCACTTTTTTTGGATCCTGATCCTGATATCTTCCTCAGGTCTTTGACTTCAATTTCATCATCAAACTAATCCTCCTCAACAGGATTGGCAATCTGACCCTAGTCATCAAGGTATTTTGGATTACATTTTTTTGGTAGTATATAAAATTCAATTGTGTCTTCAGCTGAGCACTTGGAAAAATTTCAAGAAGAGTTTCAAAAGGACATGGAAACAAATTGTCATGTTTTCCAACCCCCTGGGCCATCAAACACATTTTCATTTTATCAACCATGAGAGAATGTGTAATCCTACAGAAGATAACTGGTGATGGCCACTCAAGGTTTTTAAGAAAAATACCTGGATTTGCAATTTGGCATTTTCCTCCAACAAAATTTTGGATTGATTGAAAGAAATAGAGACACCCAGTATTATCCAGATTGGAGGCATAAAATTTCAAGGTAAGAAACCATGAAGATTTTGTGGGAATTGTCTGGAAATTGGATCTTGATCACTCAGTTGATCAACGCATCTAATGTGTTGCTCTTCCTTTCCAAAACCAACTCAAACTTCCAACTACTGCATCACAGACAGGTCATCATTCTGTCTCAAAGATGACTTCTATCCTGGGCTATGACTCATAAAGGATGTCTGTAAAAAAATTGAACATCTTATATCGTGTAGGAAACCAGTTAATGTGCAGTAGCCATCGCCATCCTGTAGCATCACCACCTACCAAACAGAAAAAACAAGAAGGAATCCCCATCTCAATTACCCCACCAGTCCTAATCAATGCATCTCCTTGGCAGTAGGAGAGATGCAGGGGGGAAGGGCACCTCTCCGACGCGAACAGACGATGTCGGGCTTGTCTCTGGTCATCCCCGCGGGATCTTATGGCGCAGTGCAGAAGCTAATACGCAAGTAAAATTGTGGCATTACAAATTAAATTTTGAACACCCTTGCAATTAACAGCGAACAGGCCGGTGATAAGAATCAATCAAAGGATGCAGGTGTGCGGGCAAGGCGATCAGCCATCCTCATCAAACAATGCTATTCTGAGGTGCGCTGAGCCCGGGTCAGATTATCAAGGGCACTTTCTTCGCTTTCTCGGAGTTACATGCAAAATACCAGCTCACCCCAGTCGAGTGAGTGGTTCACTTCTGTATGAACCACCCGAGGCACAACTTGCCGAGATGCAAGCCGCTTTCCGGCGACTTCCATATTTCTTCACAAGTGTTCATCTCTTCAATCTTATTGGGGTTGAGTCGCACAACCTATGTAGGTTTCAGCCGGCATGGTGAAGTCGCAATTAGATGTCAGTTGAGCGGGTTTTGCACGCTCAATGTGTTTATGCTTGAACGGAGCAGAGAAGAGTGAAGTCGCTCCAAATAACTTTCTATTTGTTACATTACATTTCTTCATCAGTAATTAATCGACTCACAAAGCATATCTACAATCATTCAGGAATACGCCATCGGTATGAAGTCAAGTTGTTCAATTCCATCGCCCGTAAAGCGTGTGCCGACGTCTCCAATTGTCCACAGGTTGGGTGATACGCACAAATCGAACGTAGCTGACTTGAAGTGGGGTCATGGTGGGGACCAGTACAACATGGATCTCTTTTTGAGTTACTTCTTCTGGCCAATCAATCGCGAGGATTTCTATTACAATGTCAGATTGTCGACCATCGGTGCTGTTGGTACATACATAGCAGTACTTGATGGGTTCAGTTTGAGGGACTTGCTGTTAAGACAGCACACCGGAGGACATTTCTCATTTTGTTGTATGGAGATCTTGTGTATGTACTTTTTTGCCCTTGAGATAGAGAGTACATACCACAGTGACTTGATCTTCGACAGCTGAAGAACAGGATTCCGCCATAGAGGAGGAGATGGTGTTTGTGCCAATCTTGACATACATATTCGAAAAACTTCTCAACCGACTTTCGGTGTTATGGAGGGCAGCCATGGCCATAGACAAATGAAATTTCAATGCGCTGAATGACTTGCTCCTGAGGATAACCAATGAGGCCGTCCACCAAAGGCTTGTCCCACCGCACAGGCTCCAGAGTTGACTTGGTTGGGGTAGCGGCTATAAAAACCCGATAGCCTTGGGCTCCATGGTGGCACATCTACCCATCGTTAGATAAATTTCAAGAACTCGGCCAGTCAAATATTTATTCTCTATCAACTTCCCTCAGCCTAACATCAGTTCACAAAAGGCTATCCATCCTCACATCCTTGAGCAACTCCAGAATGAACTTCAACGCTTCAGTTGTCATGGCCCTTGCTCTGTCCCTGGGTACTTTCCTCGGTAGGTCTGCTCCGAGATATTCACCTCTTGATGTTGATGCTGAGTCGTATGTTTCTCGACACGTCTATGCTAGCTGCCGCGAACCCTTACCTCATAGACTTCTAGATGGGCGCCAATGCCAAGGCATCCTCAACTGCAACAATGCGGACTTGGGTTTGACCCACCTAGTCAACGTTGGCAACTTACCAGTCAACGCCATCATCCCGATGTCAGTGAGATTCCAATTCCATGTCCTTTATTATTTCGCGTATCCGGTGTTCACCCAGATTTTCTCTTCCTCTTATCTCCTTTACGTTCCTAGCGGAGTCTAGCTGCGCTCTTCGTCTGATACCTAGGCCGGAGTCGCAACAACATTTCATTCATACTTGTTTTTCTCTTTACCCTGCTGGATGCCATAGCAATGGACAACCACTACCATTATCCGTGTGCCGCCTCACAGATAAATTAGTTAAATCCCACTTTGCATGAGAGTTACGATTTCTGAGCCACTTGAGGCTTGCGAGAGCATCTTGGTTCCAGTTGTTCCAGCAACGAGCCTAGCAGCTTAGGCGCCTAAGACTTGAGAGCTTAGATTTATGCCAGCTTGACCACCTCCGAGCCTAACAACAGCTCATCCTGAGATGCTCTTCAGGGTGAGTGATGTTCCGAAGAGGAATTGTGTCGAGTGCGATGAAGCACCCATTCTCATGAAAACTCCGGAACTCAAAAGATACATAACAGAGAATTGCATATGGTTTGTGCCATGATCCTTTAATGGCATTCATGGGTTCATGTCTTTCATTCACATACACAATGTCGCTGATGTACTGGTGTCGCATTAAAAATATGCATTGTTTTATTAGGAGACTTGCCGAAACTTCGAAAGTCGGAAATTAGCAGCACCAAACGTCGGAAGACTTGTTGGATTAGTCCACTGGGAGCCGCTCACTTATTCCCGTGGCACAAAGAGCTGCGTGGGTTTAAGTCCGGGGTCAAAGAGCGGATGAGCCGTGAGAGTGACCTCTTGGCCGTCCACCTCCATTAAACCTAGATCAAGAGTTTTCGCGCTGACTGCCATCAGCAAGTCGATATAAATGATTATCCGATGAGCCTTATAATTGAATCGGCACTTGTCACCGGAACCCTTTGCTCCGGGATAAGGGTTGCCGCCGGGGGTTGAGTGGTGCTTCAAAAATGTTGCCCTCTTCAAGGCAGCTCAGGGCCCATGATTCTGGCAGGTTTTGTTGTCCACCCCCTGATGCTATTCGGCGCAACCATCATTAGAGGGACTGCGAATAGTACCCTTACAAGATATAAATAGCAATTGCATCCCTATCAACCTAGCTCGGCATTGCCAACCAGCCGGCTTGCCCGGCGCTCATCGACAGTTGCCTCGCAGCTTCATATAAGCACATACCGCAACCGGAGCCCGGAAACTACAATTCATGGCATGCTTCCAGTTCAACCTCTAAAACCTGTGGCAACGTGTTGCGTGAACTCGGAGCCATCCAGTTAGTTTCAATCAACAACCGTAGTCTTCTGGAAGCATTTTGCCAAATATCACCCCTCGACCGATCTGCTAGCAATTCATACCGACAATTCCACAAGACTTGGCGGTCATATTACAAGACTATCAAAGCTCAAGAAAAATGAAATTCATGCCGTAGACTCCACTGCCTCATCTCACCGAAATCATCTTAGATACAGCGAGTCACTCACCGAAGTGTATGTTTTTTATTTTTTTTATTTTTCGGAATGCTCATTAGGATAAACATTACTTACGCTATCTAGTCGGTATACCTTCTCACTCAGGGTCAGCAATACACTTCAGAAGAGCGTGGCAGGATTCCCTCAAACTATAATTATATATATTTGCTCTGTGTTTCCTGTGTGCTCCAAACTCGGGCTCTTGCGACAACCCTGAAGAATTCCACCATCACCACCATCTCCCTTCTTTTCTCAGAGCTCCAAGACAGGAAGCAACCACAAGTCGTCTACATCATGGTCACTGGATACGAAAACAGCTATGGGAGTGACTGGACCCGCCACCGCACCTTAGATAACAGGACTGATCTCGATATGCAAACCGAACTTGGTACCACGCTGTCATCAACCACAGCGCCTGCACCGGCGCTCCAACGCTTATCATTTGCTCGCCATCCCTCTGTCCTCGGTTCCTCACTTGGCCAAGCTCCGTTGATTGAAAAAATTACCCGATTGGCCAACCGAAACATGGGAGATGGGATTGTATTCGGCACCATGGCTCAAAGTTCTTCACTCCAGAGGAATTCTTTTTCATACGATCAACCCTCCATCGACGTTCAAGCGGTACTGGACGGCTTGACTTCAAAGCCCTTGGGACTCAGTGACTTCAAACGATTTCTGAACAAGATTCGTCGCGGGAAATTTCAAGTAGAACCCAACAACACTTGGATCAGCTGCGCACCAGTTCTTGTAGATTTCTTGTTGGAATTCAAACGGTTGGTTTTTTATTATTATTTCGAGAGTATAGCAATATCCTTGAGTCAAGGCGCGTACTGATCTGAGAGCATCCTCGATTGAATTCGCATTGAATTTTCAGCTATGCGGACGGGTTTTCGCGTTTGCCTTTCCGTGACCAGTCTAAATGCCCCCATCCTTTCGAAATTATTGGCTTCCTGAATTCCCAAAATCCTGAAGGTCTGAGTGATTGCGTGGACAGTGACTCAACTCGCCTGCGCCAAGATGTCAGTTTCTCTCAGCTTCGAAACACACCTTTTTAACTGAAGAAAATGTCTCATGACTCTCTTTCCCCCCTGAGTAGCACCATACTCGTACCCCAACGATAGACCCTAGACCGACCAATCGCCATGTCAATTGGGCACCCTCAGTACGGTCTAACAAGCACCTGCATGACACAGATTGGGACGGTGCTGGATCTACTCTTTCCGCAAGCATACATGAGGGTTCCATTCTTAGAGCAGCCAGGCACCATTCCAAAGCATACTCACAACTTTCTTCGAGCGGATCTATGAATAAGCTGAAAGGTGTCGATCCCGATCATCAGCCCATGAGGGCCTCATTCAACAAACTCGTGAGGTCATATTTGGGCAACTCGGCTTCGCTGAATGAGCGGAATGGTTTGCTGGCAATCTGTCAGGACATCAATTTCGATTCGATTCAGAGAGCAATATTAGAGGCGAAATACACGAATCATCCGGCTGTCTTGTCGGGAATCGTGGCAGAAATTCTCATCGGCTTAAATCTACACGTCTTACCTGTCTTCGTATCCTCTTCAATCACAACGCAAGAATCACAGACCAATCCTAGAAGTAAAACCATTTGGGGTTGCTTTTCGATACTGAGTGCCTTCATCTTGAATTTTTTGATGATGATTGTCCCCTCTCCCCTGACAACTCCATGGAAAATCGACAAGCCCATACCCAAACTTTACCGGCTTCTTTTATTCCCTGTGATTTGGACGGGATTTGCTCTGATAATCATCCATCGCATGAAAACTTACTGTCTCTTATGCTGGAAAAACAAATTCAAAACCGCTGAATCTAGGTTCCCGCCCAATCATCAGAAGATTCAGACAGACTTCGTTACTCCAAATAAGTCGTCAATTTACGCGGCAAACAACCCGAGTGGAAACCTGAACTTGTAAGTGCACTGCAAAATCTAGAATTTAGAGTCAGACAGGAAGAAATAACGTTGATAGATGTGCATATCTTTTTTCAAAAAGGCCACCCAGGGGGCATCATGCAAGCAGGGCCCTACATGAAACAATAACATGCCTGATCACCTCATTTGTATTAGCTATAATTCTTCAAACAATATTTTGGATTTTGCCTTTCTTACCTTGATTTTAGATCATATTCTCAATCTCAATAACCAATCATTTTCCCCTTATTGTGGTCATCTCTCATGAATATTTTATCAAATAAGCAAATGATTTATGTTTTGTTCTTAGTTGAGTCAAAGCATATATATCTCTTCTATGCATACCATGGTATTTTGGAAATAATATTAAAAAGCATGCGGCTTGATCTGGTATCTCCACATGCTACATATTGAATTGAACGTTGAGATTGCTTAAAATAGGACAAACACTAGACAACAGGATAAGATGAGGGATGAAGACAATGGATAGATGAGATAATATTTTTTGAGATTATTGGTGAGAAGTCTGAAGTTGGAGGGAAAGCAGAGAAGTTTCAGAAGAAAAAAGTTCAGTAATTTTGGGATGAAACAACAAGAAAGAGAAAGAGAGAAGAATAAAAAAAGCATCATGAGAGAAAAGTGTGTAATAAAATGAAAATATTTTAATGGTGATTATTTATGGACCAAAGTTAAGGTTAAATGATTCCAAATAAGACTTGAAACCTGAATTGATTTTTAGGATCTAGATTTCGAGAGGTGGATTGTTTAGTTATTGATAAGATTTAAATGGGTGATTGGTGGCTCTTGCTTGTCAGAAACATGAGTGAATGTGGAAAAATCAAACCCTAAGTGATTCCAAACTTGGATTCAGATGATATGTGTTTTTCACCACCAGCTTACATGCAGTTGAGGCATCCACATTCAAATTCCACACAAAGAATTCAAAACTTCAAAAGCCAAGGTATATTTGAATGAAACTGATTCAAACCTGGAAATACTCAAACCCTATCCTGGTGAGAATTTTATTTTCATCCTGAACAGGATAGGTTGATATTTTTTATGTTTAAAGTTGAATTATCTCATGATTCATGGTAGAGTTGAGAATTATTCAATGATGTCACAAAGAAATTTTGTGGTTTTGATTTTATCATTCCAGATCACAAGTGTGTTTGTTTTGTTGGAAGCCTTTTGTCAGAAAAGAAAGGCTCCACTGGGACTTCAGCCTGAAAAAGGGCTAAATCTAGGTGCCTTCTTTACCACTAAGCTACCAAGCCATGAGCAGCCAGATTCAAAGTCTGAAACCTTTGAAACAAACCCAAGTTCCAAATTTAGAATTGAACAAATTAAAAATTATGGCTTGAGAAAGCAGCAAAAACAAAAAGAAGGATTTCAAACTCACCCTCAAAATGCCCAACCCTGGAAACACAATCAATTGAGCTGAAAAGAAGAACCTTCTTTCAGCCAATACAGCTTAAAAATAGGCATTCAAGCCTGCTTCAGGAAAAAAATTGAAGTCTGTAAATGATACCAAAGATAGTCATAAAATGAGGAGCTTGATGTGGTCGCTTGGGTGTGCATCCACACTCATCTTTTTTTTCTTTTTGATGAACCACCGGACTCATCCCCCAAGTAAAGGAAAAGGAAAGAGGCAACACGCACCTCGGTACAAGCAATATGTCGCAGATTAGTCCAATCCATCTGAAATCGTCTATGGTCGTAGGCGTGGATTAGTTCGTGGGATAGCACGTCCTCCAGATGTCCTTTGGAGGCTAATGAATCTGCACATAATCTGACTTGGCCACCAGTGGGAGATGAGGGGTCTGGCTCGTTTGGTGAAAATAAACCGGCGGACCGCATCGGGCTGCATATTCCACAGTTAATGGGGAGTGGTATCGATGCAGGTGGCTGTGAAGTCTCACGAGACGAGGGTTGTGAATTGGGGGCAGGCAACGTTGAGATGTGCTGCAAGAGGTATCGAACGACTGGGCCTGGGGAGCTCCAACATTACATACTGAGCTTCCAGTGCTAAAATAAGAGACCAGAAAAAAATTGATAGGGTCTCACTAGTTTCGATCAGATCATCCTTCCAGCCTCGACAACGACTCAGGAGCCATTCCTGTCTTTCTTCGGTTGACTTCAGACCGAGCCCAGTAGTCATCCGCAGCTTTCGGTTCCAACGATCGAATGAGGTCTCATTATGGGATGTGGTGGTAACTCCCGTTTCATCAGTCGCCGTCGTTGCCGGCGGGGATGTCGTTGTCGGTGCAGACAGCTCTTTTGGAGCGCGGCTCGATGCAGCCATGGCTTGGTTCGGCGGAGAACTGCCGGAACCCGTCTCACCCACCTGGCGGGGCCCGACATGGCCCGCTCCGCAGGCGCGACACCCGCACAGCTTGATGCAGTGCGCGTCCCCACACGACCATGCACCCTATGATCGTGTGTCGAGAGGCATACGTATACCTTGCCAAACTGAATACAAACAACAAACTATTTGTTCCTATGCTGTAGGATCAGGAAAATTTTGTGAGCAAAAGATGACTGAAGGTAATTTCACCCCTTATTTCAGCCAAAATCTCTGTCAACCACAGAATTGATATCACCATACTTGATACTCCCCATATAGTTTGATTCAACAAAACTCTTTAAATAAATTCTTTAGAGGTTTATTCTGTGGATTGAAAAGACATAAAACCTTAATTTTCATTTCAAAAGTACTATCAAAATTTAAAAAATGAGGGGAATACATGACAGGTGAAATGAAGATAACTTACTAAGCCATTCAGGCCATTTAACCATTAAAAAGTGATGTGAATCCTTGACAAGGACAAAGGATTAATTTTTATGCTTGTGGAGTATTAATAATGTAATTCTGTAGTTTCAATGAATGTTAATGAAATTAACCTGACATGTATTCCCCTCTCTGTTTAAATTGTGTACTAGTATTAATCAGAAACACTGATATACTTATTTCTAGTTTTGTTTATTTTAGCCTGGTTTTGTGTTTTCTTGATTTTTTGGCCAGGTTTTGTCTTATTCTTTTATATTTTTCCTCTTATTTTATTCATTTATTCTGATTATTATATCTTACCTGTAAAGATAAAATTAGAATAACTTTGCCCATAAAATATGCGCCTGGAGTATGCATTTGATTCCTTTGAAGTTGTGATAACTTAACAATTAAAATTTTAACAACTCCTGGCATCATTAATGCATAACAAGGCTCCTGGGAGTGAATAAATAAATTTATTTAAACCTATAAAAATTCAAAACACTCCATTGATGCAATTGATAATTTATTTATGATTAATCTCAGATCATTTGGTAATTAATTAGAACATATTAAAGTTAATTAGAACATGGTAAAATTAATTAGAACATATTAAAATTAATTAAGAACATCATTTCAGTACCTTTATCACTATTTATGATTTCTGAGTACCTCCAAGATCTCCAATTACCTTCCATGAGCGCTTCTGATACATCTCTGAAGATATATAATAAGCCCCTTCTTTTTCTGGGATTCATCCAAAGTCATCCAAGTCCCTCAGAAAGTAAATTCAAAGCTCAGATTTTGTTGTCATTGCTCAAAAATATTGTCCATAAATTATCTCTATAGCCTTGACTAGTGTTCTTGCCACTGGAATCCCCTCCACCATCATCTAAACTGTCAATTTTCTGCTCTGAATTCTTCTCTAGTGACTTCTAAAATTCCTGAGAGCTCTTTTACAACTTCTCCAGTTGTTATTTAAGACTCTACCTACCACATAAGTGTACACTCACTTACACCCCCAATGATTCCCTGTTTGTCTCAGCAGGAAGAATGCAATGTTAAATCTGTATTTAACTGAATTTTAAAGGTTGAGAAGTTCTATTCAAAATTTAAATGCTGAAGCTATTTACCCTGATCCTTTCATTTTTACAGGAAATCCCTCTCATTTACCATGCCAAACCACCTTATAAATCACTAATTTCACAACCCAGTGCCCTCAGACACTAGGTTAGTATTATAGAGGCTGACACTCTCAATGAAAATTTATGGAAACTACTGAGTACAAAAAAGGGATAATTGTGGTGAAAGAAAAGGAATTTCACAATACCTCTAGATTATCAATAGGTGTTACTAAATGTCACTTGACTCCTATTGTGATCATTACTTCTCTAAAAATGGAACATCAAATTGATTAATCATATCTGAGACAAACATTCAAAGCAGAAATGTCATTTTTGTGCTATCATTTATCAATAAAAGCCTTTTTTCATTTTATTGAGCATAATCTCTTTCCATATCCTTCCAGCATAATTATTGGCCCAATTTTTTCATATTGACTTTATGGAAAGTTTTCTTGGCTCAAAACAAGAAACTCTAATCCAATGAAAATAAAACAGGAAAAGTTTCTTGGAACTTGTATAGAAAGTTCCAGAAGAAGTAAATTAAGGGGTCCCTATCTACTGTCTATGGCACTTGCCATACTGATACCCAGAAAAATCTCCTGTTGATAGTCACCAATTGATCATTTTCCTTGTCACCAAAAAAAAAAAAAAAATGAATGGCACTGCCTTCTTGCAGGGTATCCATCAAGGCTGATGTTCTTGCCAAAAAGAATTCAAATGAATTTCACCCTCAAAAAATTTCCAAGTCACCAGGCCTCCTCCATACTTATTTGAGGGATCTAGGACTTACACTTGGTTTGGTAACTGCTTGTTTTGACAATTTCACCCAGTAAAGCCAATAATTGGAATCTAAAGGATGAATAAAGTGTAGTCTCTTCTCAAATTATTAAAAGATTTCTATCAAGCTAATTCATGTTGCTTGTCCCATCAAACCTCTCTGAAGTTTTCTCTCTCTGTCTAAAAAATGGTTCCTCTGTCTCTCTAAAAACATGGTGCTCTACATAGCTACCTCCTCCTAGATTTCTCCTTATTGAACTAGCTTTCTCTGTCTTGTAATAGCTTTCTATGTCTTGACCTAGCTTTATCTGTCTTTATCTAGCTTTATTTTCCTGAATCCGCTTTCTCAGTATTAAAATTAGTGTCTTTCTCTGTCTAGTTTGTCTCCATCTTGCTTTCTCTGCCTCCACAATTCTTTCTTGGCCATTCTTCATTTATTGATTCAGGATCTCTAATTCATGAATGAATCATTACTCAGTAAGTTGAAAAAAAAAATGGATAGCTTTTTGTTATGTGAACAAGCTAATCTTTTAGATCACTTGATTGAAAAAATCAAAGTCAGGTTTATTGATTGAATCATGAAAATAGTATTCTGCATAGCATGCATTTATCTCACATGTTCCTATCATAAATTTAATCCACCTGATTCTTGATCTGCTGTGCACCTTCCCCCGTGAGAATTCTTAGACCTCTGATGTGACTATGATGTTTTAACAGCTTGCCTCATGAACATCTGATCACCTGTCCTTGAGCCTTCTGGTTTTAAGTGAGAGGATTACTGAAATAAAGATGGAAAACCCCTTTGAACCACTCTCTTCTCTCTCACTATTTTTTTTTTATCTTCTCCTCTCTTTCATCTCAATACTTGTGCCACTCAGAACTCTACCAAAATATCATGTATTTCTTTTCCTATTTCATAAAAGAGCCCCATTTACACATCTGAATATTTATGAATAAGTAAATCCAACTCTTGTATGAATCCTCAAATAATACTGGTTCCTTCTTGCATAGCTTCCAGAACAAATGAAAATGCAATTGACATTGTCTGGTCATTTTTAAAAAAATTCTACAAGCAGAGTTTTGATGGCAGGAGATATGAAGAGTAACACATATAGGAAAAAAGGGGTAGCATGTGTGTCTTCAATATATGCATTTTCATCACAGTCACTGTCAGGATATTGTTTCCACCTAGAAAGTAAAGCCAAAAAAAATCTAAAAGCAGCAAAGGTGATGACAGTGATAGTAAGACCAGAAGTTCCAGGATTGTTAGTGACCAATGCAATCATGAGGGTTTCAAAAATTGACAAGGAAGAAAATATATTGCAGTTGGATGAGTCTGTGATCCATTGGGATGATCTCAGTAATCATCTGTAGCAATCTGTAGCTGTGTAATTAAAAGTAGCATCTTGGCAGACAGTAAAACGAAGTGAGCAGGACTCAGCTGCCAACCATGCACAGCTTCAGTGCTGAACTACCAGCTCAGTCTGAGTATGTACATATAAATATTGTTTGCAGGTAAAAAGGATTCAATGTTACCAGGAATGTGGAGAATAAATGGAGTATGAGCTGGAGTTTGCTGCACATCACCTGCAAATCTACTCATCATAAATTTTTCTTGGTGGTAGTGGCTTAAAACCCCACTAGAACTACATTGCTGGTGGTCGCAACTGTGGTGCTTTTTGGTCAAAAAGTGCAGTGTAGCATAGTGGCCAAGTGTTGCTATAAGTACTACCTTGTTTTGCCTGAATCATTGTTCCCCATCAGCTCACTATAAAGCATAGTAGTATTGGCTAGCACTAGTCCTAGTCTCATTGAAAGTTATTATGGTTACATATTTTACACACCTTGTTTACACCACTATCCAGTCTGGGTTTACACCATCTCTTTAATCTCTGAATGTCTATATCAGCTTACTAGGAATTAAAAAGTATTGCTTAGCTCACTGATCACAGTCCCATTGAAGGTAATCATAGTTGCATATCTTACATACCTTGTCTCTACCAGTATCCAGTCTGGGTTGACACCATCCCCTGAATCTCTGAACCTCTACATCAGCCATACCATATTCTACAAGAGTCCATATTATGTTTCTTGTTTTTCTTTTCTCTCCCAAGGTTATCCAGAGAGGCAGCCCTTCAAGCCCACATCCCTCTCAAGCTCTATTCCTCTAAAGACTACTTGCACAACACATACCTCAAGAAAATGTTCCAAAAGCATGTCTTGGGAACACTTTTGTCCCTATACCGACCACAGAAAGAGAAACCCAAATACCAGGCACCAGGTGACATGCAAGAGCACCAAGGCCTCTGATTTTTTCTCTCTTTTCCTTTGCAAGTCGACTGCAGCCAGTTGTGTGATTTTTTTTTTCTTGCAGTTGTGTGCACATTTTATGAAATATACCAATGCATAATATTGTTGCATTGAAGGGTACGTCAAGGCATTCAGTGTTCTTAAAAATAATGCAAAGGTAAGCATTTCATGACATGTTTTTTTTCTGCTTTCAAGGCCAATCTCTCGAAGTCCTCTTGCTTCTTTAGGCATGTATGACTATCTGGAGCAATCCTACAAGCAAACTAGGGCACGGGGGTTTTTTTTTTTTTTGTATTGTCTTGTTGAGTTTACCATTTTAACAAAATCATAAGAGCGAAAGAGATAAATGAGAAGTCATGGAACATAGCGCCAGAAAAAACAAAAGGACGAGTGGAGCCTCAAGTAAAACAAGAAAACCAAGTGCTGGTAGGTACATATATAAGCAAGACGTGGGGAAGACCTCCCTAGAACCGATCAAAAAAAAACCCCCGGCTGCAGACATTCCGATTCGGTCAAATCTCGGCCATGTCTTACCGCGCGGAGTTCGAGTGAGTGGGGAAATGGGACCGGGGATGATACAAGATGGACTCTTATGATATAGCATTACAAACCGAGTCCTCTTCGTGTGTGTGTGGTTTAATGACTAGGTCCTTTTTTCCAAGATGTTGTGTGGTGGATATGCTCAATGCTCTACGAGTGACAGAAAAGATTGGGTGGCAATCAGGGGATTGTCAGATCTCGTGCAGCCCCAATGCGACCGATAGGTACAGACAGCTTGATCAGAAGTCTGGGTTTCTTTCATGATGATCCGAGGATGGCTGGCTGATCGGGTAGCGGATTTTCAGCTTGGTAATGAGGGTTGTTTGGCAAGGACATTAGATGGTACAGGAGATGATAAGAGCAACTTCTCCTGCTCTTTTTTGGCCTTCATGAGTAAGTCGTCTTCCCATTCCTCCTGTTGGGTGCGATAGATAGCCATGGTTGCCTTAGCATCGTCGATCTTGCGTGTAGGAATTACAAACGCATTTCAGTAAAAAAAGAGTGCCTGGATGAGTGTGTTGAAAAGGTTATCAGGATCTCTGCAAGTGAGGAGACTCAACTGAACAATGAGACTGCTTTTGGATCTTCAGATCTAGTATCAATTTTGCCAGCCTCTTCAAACTCGGCGAGCGGGTCGTGTTGGCCAGTATCCATAGCGGTTGGTACGTGGACGTGTCTCGTATTAGCTCTGGAGGATGTTGGATTGCTAAGGCCTGTGATAGAATTTTTTTGTCACCCATAAAAAAACATTAACAACAGGTTTCAAATTCCATGCCAACGAGTCGAGAGAGATAGAGGCGTTCAATCTTACCTGTAAATCGTGATGGATGGCATGTCCGATCAAGATCTTGTCTTTTATGAATTGAGCGACATTCTTTTTGACTGCATTAAAGCCATCAGCTTTTTATAATAATAAAAATAAATTGGATTGTATTGTTGGTGAGCGAAGTGAAGGAAAAGGCAAAATAGCATCGGCAGCAAGCAGGACATACCATTTTTCAAGTGACGGGGTCTGATACCGCTAACCCAGGTGCGATATTGGGTGACTGGTTGGGTTGGTTTGACGTACGAGTCGAGCAGGACGTTTCCGTGAAAGTCGACGACGCTGACGCGAGCGAGGGCACTGATTGATCCTCGTGGGCCGACGCCGACCATCTCGCAATCGATGGCCACATACTTCTTTTGGACCGCGTTTGGTGCGCTCTTGGACTTCTTCTTCTTGGTTTTGGTGAGCTTGGATGGTTCTTGCTTGATCGTTGTGAGTGGCGACGAGAAGAGTTGCTTGACTTTGCTGAAGAGAAATTTGAGACTCATTTCTGCTGAGAATTTCTTTCTCCGCAAGAAAAAAAAAAAAACAAATCTAGAAATGACGACCAGCAAATTCTACGCTTCACTCAAACAATGGAACGACCAACAGCAACAGGAACTACTCCATCATTCCCTCAGGGGCCTCTCATCCACCTCCATCCACCTCCTCAAGAACCTCCTCGAGCTGCCCATCCAGCCAGACCCTTTCCCCAAGAAACGTCGAGCCGCGGTCATGGTCCGTTTCAGATTAAAACATGCAATTACTGGCTGTACTAATACAACTCAGCTCTCCTTTTGGAATCCAGGTCGGCTTGTTTGCCAGTCGTCATGGCCATCTCAACGTCCTGCTAACACGGAGGAGCAAGACCATGCGAACATACGTCAGTCCATCTCTCCAGAAATTACTCAGTACATAACACGCCCATGTTGATCAAATCACAATACACCCAAGGCCGGGGAAACGGCGCTACCAGGAGGGAAGATGGAGCCGCAAGATGTGTCGATCGAAGAAACCGCGCGCCGAGAGGCTTACGAAGAATGTGGCATCACCCGCAACCGCCACAAAGTCCGGAAACTCGCCACACTGGCTCCCTTCCTCACCCGCGGTAACCTCATCGTCACCCCCGTCGTCTTCTTCATTTCCGATCAATCCTTGATCGTAAGTGCCCCAGCAATCTTCCCCCAACCTCTTATATACATACATGCCATCGTTAATTCGCTCAATCTTCCTACCTTTCCCTCAGTCATCTTTGCAATTTCGATGAGAGTGATAAGAAAAATGAAATCTTACTCTTTTTTCTGATGGTATTGTTTAGCCTCGACTCAATGCCAAGGAAGTCGATGTGATTTTCTCGCACCCTTTACAGCGGTTCCTGACAGGTAAACCACCGCTCAACTTTTTTATCATACATGAAGTTGGACAGAGTCGACAGCTCCGCTTTCTTTTTTATACGGGTTGGTCACTGATCAATATTTCTTCCCATAGGGCCGTTTTCTCGCTCATACGAAATTCCATGGTTCTCAACCAACGTGCCCTATCGTATGTTCGAGTTTCCCAGCAAACACTCTCCTATTGTTGGATTTACTGCGTGAGTTAGTCCGAGTGAATTTTGAAAATGAAGCAAACACTTCTAGAAGAGGTATTTTCGGGGGTGTGATTGATGGTATGGTTACTGATGAGGATTTATTTATTCAGGGACGTGTTGATTGAGGTAGCGGTATTGGGCTATGGCCGGGAGCCGGATTATGAAAGGAAAGCGGAGGGCCAACTGTCGATGGGAGAGATCATCACGATAGCATTGAGGGAGGCGTCGGAATTTCAATCGGACGAGCAGGCCCATCGGGTGGCCAAACATGATCTCTTGGAAGATGGTCCCAGAGGCACCCTTGCTCGACTCCTTCACGCCCTATCCCGCCCGTCTATCTCACAGTCCTTCTCTTCTCTCGGAAAACTTTTCCTTCCTAAACTCTAGGCTTTTCCTTGATGATGATTATCCTTCCATCAAGGATATTTCGACTTAATTTTTTTTCATCAAAATTCACTAGATACCCATCTTTTAATGATAGAGTCTTTTGAAAACAAACACAAGTACTGAAATTGTTTCCTTTGAAGAGATTCGGCCGCAACGGCGCAACCGGGCTTAATCAATGAGTCCATCGGAAGGCCGCTGGGCGATGTCCCTTGGAAAGGGAAGATGGTTTTGAGGGGCAAGTCGAATTAGAAACAGGACCTGCCATTACTTTCCCTGAGGGTCCTTGCACGAAGCAAGTGGACTCAGCTGGAGGATGGCCCAGTCCATAACGCAACTAGCACCTGGGACATTGCCCATAGTCCTCCTCCATAAATTGGTGGCCCTGGGCGGCTTCCCCCTCCAACTACACTACCACATGGGTCGTATCTTGTAGTAGTACTCTCTCCATTCATTGCTTTCCTTTGTCCCCACTCTCAGTCTGTTTCTCTCTCTCGCATTAATTTTCATTCTCCACTCTTCAAACATTCTTAACAAGTTATCCCACCCTAACTATCTGGCTATATCCCCTCTCGCCGCCAATCCATCATCATCCCGCTGATATCTCTCTATCTTCTCAACCCCCTGTTTTCTTGTTCTTCCAAAATGAACATCATGGCTTGCAGTAACGGAAATGATGGCTACCCTTCCCAGGCCGAGTTCAATCGGCGGATGGAACACTACATCGTTAGAAAAAAACGCTCGGAGAGAACTGTGGTTGTTGGTCATGAGAATTTTGACAGGCTTGATTGATTACATGAGAGGGGAAGGACGAAGAAGGGCTGACTGGTGGATTTTTTTTTTTCTTTTTTCTTTGATGATTCAGAGTGAAGGCGAGTTGGCGATCATCTATAATCTTTTGACGGACCCATCGGCGCTGCG
>SMGU01007298.1:0-15315 GCA_004348175.1 Puccinia novopanici
CAATCCAGAAATGGATAAATCTTCTGATTTGTGGTATCAACATTTCATAGATAAAAATCCCATATCCACTCTGAATGAATGGTATTGCACCAATTGCAGGACCTTGTCTGAAGGTGTGTTAGTTATCTTCAATAATTTTTTCCCATCAATCTAGCTGATATTCTCTGACATTCTATTTTATTTCAAACAGTTCTTGATGAAAGGGAAAAAAGATACTTTTCATATTTATCCCTCAGGACATTCAAACTTTACTTTGAAAATTTTCAGAGTCCTCTCTATGATTTACTCTTTGAAGATGATCATTTGTTTCACACATTGGAAGAATTTTTCTCAAAATTTTCAAAAAAATCATTATCCAAAGCTGAAGATGCATTGAATCATGGAGAGATACAGCAATACTCTCAAATCAGGAACAAAGTTCAGGCTTTGATTGACACCTTTCACAATTCTGAAGATGAACAAAGTATAACTTCTGCATTCTTTGTTTTGGATTTCATTCAAAGCAACTATGGTTTAGAGATTTTGGAGGTTCAGAAGGGAGAACTATTTCAAGAGAAAATGAATTCCATTTCTTCAGGATTCCAAATTTTAGCAGAAGTGCAAAAAATCATGGTGTATATTTCAAATAAAACTTCATCTAGATTGACTCAAACAGATGACATGAAGGCAATGGGAGGAGAAGTGGTGATGATTTCTAAATATCATGATCTTCTTCTTCCCAAAATCGAACACATTTTGTTCCAAAATGAATTGGTTCCTTCTTTCCAAAAAGATAAAATCTATAGACATGATTGTGATTTGTTGCGGAAAATTCACCAAATAATGTCTGTCAACAAATATTATTCAATCAGATCAACTCCTCATTCTGCGATAAACTAAAAAAAAATTCATTTTCTGAAGAGCCTTTATTTGAAAAATATATTTATGGTTGTCTCATTTTAAATTTTAGGTTGAGGATAAAGAATAAGTTTCATTGATTGTTTGATTCTTCTTATGAAAAATATGACCAAATACCAAATCAAATATTCTACTCATTTCCCAATTGAATCACAGTCAGATTACCACAATTGGTTCATTTACTCATATTTAACCTGGGTTGCAAAGTCTCTTTTGTTGGAAGTTTGCTTTTCTCCTCCCCCTTCTTTCCCATGTCACTCATTTCAATCCCCCCGGTCAAAGTTTTTGTTTTTATTAGTCACTTGATTTGTCCCCAATTTTGAGAACCACAACCCGGCCAGTCTTATAGTTAGATATGAAAACTCCTTGTTGACCCAAGTAATAAAAAAAATCATCTGTTCTGACCACACAGTTCCTCCTGTTGGCAATTGAGCCCCAATGAGAGCACTCCTTGCTTAGGCACTTAAGCCCCTGAGTTTGAGTTGAAAGGTCCTTTTTCCAGCTAGAAATTGTGTGGCTTTTCATTTTTATTAAAAACATCCTCCCTGCCATCTCACCATAAACTCTTTACCTTTTTGAAATTGGTTGAGATGAGCAGATTTATATCAACACAAAGTGTGCCTTGTAATTATATTAAATCATTTCATCTCAGCCAATTTTACTAGGGTGATTTCAGCCCAAATTCTCTGGAATGAGATAAGGCAAGTCAAGTTTTCTCACTGCCAACATGATTGCGTTGGTGGGCTGCTTTCACGGTTACATTGGAGACTCTTACCTGATTCTGCATCGCTTGCAGTGTCTGATGCAACCTGGCATTGATAGGGCATTGGTGCTGTGTCGACATTCACGTATGAGGGGAGTAAATGTAAATTTGCAACTTTACAGTTTTGCAATGCACAAGCGTTGCAAAAAATGCTTTGCAAAAATTAACATCCCCTTTCCGACCCTTCGGGTTGGACCAGTGCTGGTGAAGTAGAGTTCTCTATAGACCCCGTCCGAGGATGGTCTGCGATCCCTTGGGCCTTTTCGAAATGTCGCGCCACCTTTGAACAGCGTCCTCCGGCTAGACAAGCCATAGAGGCGATCGCCGATAGCTACCCTCGCAAGCTCTACGAAACTTGTGGTCTCTCAACATAGCTTATGCAAAGGCTCTCGCTCCTTGGGCGTTCAAAGCTCTTACTACGTAGGTTTGGTGGACTGGCTCGGAATTCCTCCATTGAGCGTGGCTTTTTCGACTGAGGCTCTATCGCTTGTTTTTCTGGCTCGAATTGGAACAAATCATCCGCCAAATTTTTATTAGCTGGCAGAGCGTACTTCTTGACGGATCGCAGAAGTATGGAGAACAGTGGAAGAGCCTCATTGGCTGTAAGCATCAAATCGCCCTTTGCCATCATGTCATTGGAGGACTTCCCGTCGCCCAGATTCCTTAATCTGGAGCTTCCAGTTCTAAATACCAAACTTTGTTTGGCGATGAAAATTGACGACAGTCACGTTCTCACCACCAAACAAAGTTTGGAATTTAGATTTAGCCCGTCTAAATCAGGCATTCCAGACCGAAGGGAAGTCCTCCATTATAAACTCACTTTTTTTTGTCTTTGTTGTAGTGGAATTTAGCGCATTCGACTCATTTTTGACCATGGTGTACAACATGTGCACTTCTCTACGAATTGACTTGGAAAAGATATTCCGGAGCATCAACATCACCTACCGGCTTTTTCTTGACGTTAAGATTAGCCTTGCTGCGTATTTCAAGCTCAATGCCGACACTACCAAGAAGGCTGGTCTACTGCCTCAAGGAAGCGTTCAAAGCAGTGTTTCCCATGGAAAATTGCCTGTGGCCAATTTACCAGCCCCGATTAACAATTCTCCAAACACAAGCGCTAGGAACTCCAATGGTCTCACCTACTCTGACCAAGGAGTACCGGCCATTGTAGATGCTTGGAAAACTATTCCCATTGCCTTCGGAAAGTTGCTAGCCATTTTCAATCAACACGCCACGCTCTCAACTGCCCTGCAAGCTATTGGAAGCTTACACGTTAATGTTCAGTCTGTAATCTCTTGTTATGGAACTTGCAACACGTGCGCTACTATGAGTCATCCTGGTTTCCTACGCGTAAGTCAACTTATTGTCACCCGCCGCGAAAAAAAAAAACACTAATCTCTCTGCACGCTATCACAGACGGAATTTCAGCTGCAAATCAGCTTGATATTCCAAGTTTGGCAAAGAGTTATTGACAATAGGGCAACAGCTGTACACGGCCGAGTAGAGTGTATCTTTCAAAGGTTGGCCTCATGTTGCTTACGACTTTTGCGTCTTGCAAGTGCTGACTTGACCCTTCTCTAGCGGCATTTGCCAAGCTTGATCAGCTCCTAGTTGCGATTCACGACATTGCGGTTGCCATTAAACTTG
This sequence comes from Puccinia novopanici, assembly GCA_004348175.1. Lineage (NCBI taxonomy): Eukaryota > Fungi > Basidiomycota > Pucciniomycetes > Pucciniales > Pucciniaceae > Puccinia > Puccinia novopanici. Next base: position 3,308 of record SMGU01007298.1, read on the forward strand.
ACTTCAAAGGACTGTTGGCCGAGCTTAATTTGAACTTTGAATTGTTCCTCAGTGTGGGACTCGAACTTTCTGTGCGTCTGGATATTTTCTAATGGGCATGTCGCCGGTAAATTTAACTCACGCCGGTGGCTGGTGCAGCGAGCTCCTCACTTGCGGCAGTCTCTCCAGTAATCACAGCCGGCAAACCAGCATTTGGCAACGGGACCTCGCTGTCTACAGGCGCCAAACCAATTACATCTGTAGGATCATACCCGCGCGGCAGTAGTACCCAGGGAATCAAGCCGCCCGACCAGCCAACCTTAGCGGTAATTATTTAGCGCTTGGAGTTACATTCCCAACAGCAGCTATCGGACGCACACCTAATCCTAAGGCAAGCACACCGGCGGTCGGAGCACCCGCCACCAATGGCACAAATCCGGAGTCTGGAACAGTCACGTCGCCAACATCACATGAGTTACCAGCAGCTGGACGAGGCGAGGCCAGTCCCGCGGGAGTTCAGCCAGCGCGGGAGTTCAGCCAGCGGTCGGAGCAGCTGCCCACCTTTCAAACACAGCAAATATTCTTCCATCGAGATTTCAGTTCAAGCTATCGCTTCCCTGCAGGCTACGGTCCAAGCCACTATCTCAGCCTATGGACCTTGCTCCTCCTGCAATGGGTTGTCCTCCAACAGCGCGATTTCGGTTTGTTGCTTCAATCTTCTCCTGACATTTAATTCAGCAAACTGAGTCTTTTCTTTTGTGGTATTGGCAGATCCGCTTCTAGGAGATACTTACTCAGATATTCACGTCGTGGCAGCAGATCATCCTTACTGGACAGGCGAACTATGGTGACCAGTGGTGGGCCTCTGTCCATGGTGAGCGTATTTTCAGTTTGCAGAGTCAAACTTACTCCCCCCCCCCTCTAACTGACGTGCTTTTTCTACTCTTCAGCAGTGTTCAAACAATTCCCCACATTCCTGGTTTCAATCAAGATTATCTGCAGTTCCAGCCATATTGATCTTGATTCGCTGTTTGGAGAGCTTCATCTGGATGGTCACTTGCTCGCGGGGTTTGGTATCAACCTCCGCGGCCCCGCCAACTTCAACCTCGGCGGTGAGCTCGATGGAGCTTTTGACTTTCAGGAGATCCCCGGCGGCATCCTCCCTTAGAGCCCCATTCCGCACCCAAAACCCCCCCAGACATCCCCAGCATGGAGCGCTTCAAACTCGCTGGCTGCAAAGGGTAACACATAGAACAGTGCTACAATTCTGTGATAGTAAAGCTGAATGGACAGTGTACCTTATGTAGACGTAAAATATTATGCTATTTTTTACTGATGTCGCCCTCTTGAGTCGATTCGAAATCCATCTCGTCTGTTATGACAACCATATAGTGTTGCCTCCACCAAGAAAACTGAACTGTTCTTATTCTAGCAGCACTTGACCCTGAGGACCTGAGCGTAGCGTAATCGGAACCCTCAGGCCTGTGGAGGGCAGGACCTACTGCCACCCTACCATGACCGGCACCCTGCGGTGAGGGTAGAACCTACCGCCACCCTACCATGACCGACACCTGCGCAGCTCTTCTGGCGCCGGCATGTAAAAGATGCGGTCCTATCAAGATATGTTACCAGAGTGCATAGGTGCCAGACTTTCTCTGTTTGTGTTACCGCAAGATACAACACTAGGATTTACATTGCACATGGAGACTGTTAAAAGGGCCCATGGATAAGGCCCGGCCCAGGTAATTCGATGATTCTAGTGCAATAAGATTACTAAAGGAAAAGCTTCAAGGAAATTCCAACAACTAATCAATGCGAAAGAAACATGTGTGAAAGTAGACTCATGACAGGGGTAAGAAAAGAGTTTGGGTGATAAAACACATAACAGACATGTCCAGGTCAGGGAGACAAAAGTACAGGGAGAATATGAAGAGGTTTTACAGTGGCGTAAAGATAATATCTCGGAGAAGTCGCATCTTGGCCCATGTTGAAGATGATGAATAATTGGACCCAACTATACTACGCAAGGATGTTCACAACAAACAAAAAGCAAGGAAGCGCTTTGGGAAGGTGTGCAAGGTGACCAAGAGAGGAATGAGCGAGTGTGATAAGATATTATGGATTGGGTAGCATTTGCAGGTAATTTGACGGCACTATTCCTGACTGGCCAGTAGTGCGTCTTGCTCGCCACCACTTGCCTGTAATGGGCAACGATAAGGTTAGAGTCAGCCATGTCAAATTGGATGAAAGTCAATGGTGCCGTGGTGGCCTACCGGAGTCATTCAATATATCCAAGACCTCCCCCTTGTCAAAGCCCATCTCATTGGGGTCGGTGGGTGAAGCTCGATCTGTGTAGCAATCCATGTCAACCGACAGTTTGCGAAATTGACGCAACCATGATTTAATACTGACATGTATACAGCGCCTTGGCCTTCTTGGTCGACTCGGCCGGTTGAGAGGAGCCGGGCGAGGTTGGTGTCGCGCTATCGGTAAGCGTCACACTTCGCAGCTCTTCCTGTCGGTACGCCTGGTTCAATATGGTCCTATCGATAAGAGGCATCCCCGCAAAGTTGACACTGGGAGCTGGAAGATACGATGCCGAGTCACGGGGTTCGGATGCGACGGAGAAATTCACCCGCGGCATATTAGAAGGCGGTTCTGGGCGATGCGCGTTGGAGTCAATAAGTTGTTGTTGGTCTGCTTGGTTATCACTCGGCTGATGCGGTTGGGAATAGGAGTTCACGTCTTGCGGTTGTAAACCTGAAATGTTGAACTGCGATCCAAGCTGAATCTGAGGCGCTGTACCAGTGTTGTTTGCTATTGGGGTTTCCTGCGGATTATTGGGAAGCATTCTTTGAGGATCATAATCGCCATAATAGCCCTCACGTAGGTATGGTTGATTAGATGGTAGAAGTGCAGAAGTCACATCGTTGGCCTGCTTTTCATTGTGCCAGCTAGATCGCGACTCGGTTACTTGATTCGCTCCCAGAGAAATTTGATGAGAGCCAGAATAATGGCCGGGAAGTTCTGATGTAACGTTAGGCAAGTTTGAATTTGAGTATGACACAGAGCGACGGAGATTGATGCTGGAGCGGATGAGTTGCTTTCGCTTGAACCCTGGATTGAGAAGCGACAAAAGTCGCGATTCATCTGATGAGGTGAAATAGAGCAGCCATGCTAGCTGCGGGTGGAGCGAGGTGTAGGGATAAGTAATGCTTCCATGCTTCGGTGCTTTTTGTAAGGCTTCACTTACGTTAAGGCCGGACAATATCATCCATCCATAGCCGTATAAGGAAAGAGCAACTTCATGATGGGTATAGATGGCCGAGTTGCTGCACAGAATTCCTATCACGACATTCAGCGCGACCAAGGTTGCGATTGGTTCACGAGCTTGGTACTCTGACTGGCAACCCACACTGCTGAGGACCCGGTAAAGAATAAAAAGCTGATAAAATATCCCAAACCAGCCGATCCCAATTGGCGTACCTGTGGGCTTTGCACCGTCTGAGTCAAGTGATGAGTGATACCGTGCTTCAGCCAGACATTGAGCGATGAATGTGAGTGTCCATGCGATGACCTGAGAGATTGCAGTGATCAAGAAAAACGGTTGGCTGAGACTTCAGAACGTTTTTTTTTTTTTGGTTACAATCCGTGAATTTCAGCGCGATCATCTTGAAGATCAACCTCGCAAAAAGATTACACACATTGAAGAGAGCCGAAATGTGTTAGGATCGGTGAAGCTAGTAGACATCGTCGCCCACTGAGGAGTGGTTGATGGAGAGCTAGCTGGGAGCGACGGTTGGATCGACGAGTTTTCTTTGACGACAAGATTTTCTTTGACGACAAGACGTGTGCTGGAAGCCAGAATGAGTTCCACACCGATCAACATTCATCTAGCTGTTTCCACAATGTAAAGATGGATGGGGTGGACAGTTGTACTTACGAAGCGAAACCAAAAAGCCAAGGGGGAGTATTAGAGGGTTCTTGGGGGAGGTTGATTGCAGAAGGAATTAATGATTTCGGGGCGAGGGGGGTGGTTGTGAGACAGATGGGAGTGGGGAAGACTTGGAAGTTGCTTGGATGATATGAAGAATTCCACCCCAGATACGGAACGCCGATGTTTATTATGACGCGTCTCCGCCAAATTATTTATGTAACGCGTACGTGTCACGTCAACATCCAAACGCGCGTGTGAGCCGAGTGACGACGTAAAAAAAAAACTAAAAAGACCGACTCGGCCTGACTCTGGAGTCTGCACAACAATGACCATCACATTGCTTGACCTGGCTAGAAGAAGAAAACACTCGGTTGTCACCTCTTGGAGACCACATCGCAACAATTTGTCAAGGCTCGAATCGGAGGAGCGATCGCACCTCCGTCTTAGCTTACCGCAGTAGGAGTGCACCGGCCGGTTCTATCCACTCGACAGCCGAGACTCATCAAGACACATCTCCAATGAACCACGCCGACAACGAGAAGCCGTGCCCGCAACCCGATCGGTCATAATCGGGTGCTGTTTTATTTCCTCCAATCCTGAACCACAGACCTCGTTACCCGCGGTGTACGACTCGCCAACCTGAAACATCAAGCCGTTAGAACTTGAATGCTCAAATCATAGGTCTTCTCTCTGGCGAACAGGTCTGGGGGCTGTCCACCGCGGAGAAGTCGTCCTCCACACCCAGAATCAACTCCCACTCGCCGCAGATAAGGGGCGAGGAATTAGTTCCAGCAGCAATGGGACATTGTACCTCCCTATCTAGAAGAAAGCCTCTGAGACAAGCAGGGAGAGTATTTTATTGTCGAGCGTGAAATCTCGGCGGAAACCAGGTGGAGGTCTCGCTTGCCATGAAGAAAACCTCACCGAGCAGCCCGAGAGCTTCTATCTCAAGACTCAGGTAGCTCCGTCACCGCCTAGATCGGAAGCGTCTCCTTGAAGCTGCAGTGAGACGACGTCCACGCAGCTTCAAACGAGGCACATTGAGCTGCCGATCATGGATGTAGCGGGGATTATTTGAAGAGCTCAAACAATCCCCCTCAGAAGATGAAGAGAGGAAAAAGGGGAAGGAGGAAAAATCGAAAGGGAAAAGAAGTGACAGATACAGGGGAAAAGGGCATAACAGAAGACACACAACAGTAAACAGAAAGGAAAAACGAGACATTCATGAGGAGGAAATGAAGACAAGAGAAATGAGAGAAGAAAGACAGAAACAGATGATAACCCAAAGTGAGAGAAAAAAACTAAAACAGAAATCTAACTACTTTTGAACAGATACGACTGATGAATTTAAGACTTGAAACTTAGTTACTAGAATTGAGACTGTCAGCAGGAGAACGCGAGCTTCCTCGAGACAAAGTGAAAGAACGGAGACGGCTAGGAGAGAAGAACTTAGGAGAGGAGGACTTGGTGCGCTTGGGCCGCACGAGTATCTTTTGGAGAACCTTGTTTACCTTCGAGAGGACACTCACGTCTTGGGAAAGCTCATCATCATCGTCTTCAAAGACCGATGGCAGAACATCCGACTGGCAAGGGGGGCACTCGGGGGCTGCACGCTTGGGCATCAAGTACATTGAAAAGTCATCGAGTGAGTAAATGTTGGTTGAAGACATCCTATATTTCTATATCAAAAGTAACACGGAGGAGTTCTGGATGGGAGAGGGTTAGTAGTACAATTGGTTTGAGGAACAATGGGTGGATTATTTTTAGTGAAGCTTTTTTGTGGTGAGTGATTGGGATGAGGGAAGAAGCAGTTTACGAAATAGGTGTCCTTATATAGACATTGCCATTCAACTTCCGGTTGGCAACGAAATCAGGAATATTCTCATTCAGACCGACAGAATCAGCGCATGGTGGCCGTGGCTGAGGCCGTGCGCACCACGGCCGGGTGGCCAGGTGGTGGTAGAGGCATTTTCGGTCTATTTCGCAATCCTCCATGAGCTGGTCTGGGCCAAAGACAAAGCTTCACTGGCGACGGAGATGTTAGCTCACCGACTGGTTGGCTTCCATGGACTGGTTTGGCTGGACACGTGCATTCCCCAGTAAACTTCACCTGGATGCCGTTCCAATGGGTCCCCAGGCTCGTTTGTAGTTGAGGACGGGTGGAAGAGTCCGAAGCCCCCCTGTTGGCACTGAAACTATTTAAAGCCTGGCAACTCGTTGAGTGAGCCTCAGAACACAGAACCCATGCCAGCAGCTTTGAGTGTTTGGCTCTGCTGGCAATTGCAAGAAGTCCTCCATTCGGCAGCTCGTGCTCCTAGGCCTCATGGCTCGACATAAATGTGACTCTTCACGAATTGATCCAATCCCGAGCTCCCACCTCTTCCCGCTCAGTTTCCTGTGTCATCAATTCCACTCCACTTGGTAAGTTCATCACCAAAGCCATTGCCGGAATCTATGCTTTGCCTGTCCTTCTTCTTGACGCTGCAAGCTTTTCAACGACCAAGGCCGTCTGTTGGTGCGTGCTACTCGAGCTTACTACTTCAATATATCATAATGGCAATCAAATTCAATACCGACAATATCAAAAATGCCAACTGAATAAGCGGGAGTCTGGACGGTCGGAGCTCTGCTGCGTTATGAGACTTCCGGGACCTGGGACACCAATACCGATATGGTGACTGGGTAGGAGAAGTCATCACCTAGCAAAGCATCCCGGCGGACTAACTGGAATACTGACCGGCTGCCATCTAGAATTGAATTGTTCGATGATTGCGCAAGGCTAGCTGTGCCTGTTTTCTTAGTTGTTAGGCAGCAGCGGGCTGGGTGAGTCACAATGGCCCAATAGCGCTGATGTTGCGCTCTCATCTTTGGCCCAGACTAGTCCCTTTTGGAACGGCGTCAGGTGAAGCTTACTGGGGAATGCACGTGTCCAGCCAATCCAGTCCATGGAAGCCAACCGGTCGGTGAGCCAACATCTCCGTTGCCAGGGAAGCTTCGTCTTTGGCCCAGTCCAGCTCATGGAGGAGGATTGTGAAATAGACCGAAAATCCCTCTACCACCACCTGGCCACCCGGCCGTGGTGTGCACGGCATCAGCCACGGCCACCATGCACTGATTCTTTGGTCTGAATGAGAATATTCCTGATTTCGTTGCCAACCTGAAGTTGAATGGCGATGTCTATATAACGACACCTATCTTGTAAACTGCCTCTTCCCTCATCCCAAACACTCACCACAAAAAAGCTCCACTAAAAACAATCCACCCACTACTCCTCAAACCACTTGTACTACTAACCCTCTTCCATCCCGAACTCCTCCTTGTAAATTTTGATATAGAAATATAGGATGTCTTCAACCAACATTTACTCACTCGATGACTTTTCCATGTATTTGATGCCCAAGCGTGCAGCCCCCGAGTGCCCCCCTTGCCAGTTGGATGTTCTGCCATCAGTCTTTGAAGACGATGATGATGAGCTTTCCCAAGACGGAAGTGTCCTCTCGAAGGTAAACAAGGTTCTCCAAAAGATACTCGTGCGTTCCAAGCGCACCAAATCCTCCTCTCCCAAGTTCTTTTCTCCTAGCCGTCTCCGTTCCTTCACTTTGTCTCGAGGAAGCTCGCGTTCTCCTGCTGACAGTCTCAATTCTAGTAACTAAGTTTCAAGTCTTAAATTTATCAGTCATATCTGTTCAAAAGTAGTTAGATTCCTGTTTTAGTTTTTCTTCTCTCAGTTTGGGTTATCATCTGTTTCTGTTTTTTCTTCTCTCATTTCTCTAATCTTTATCTCCTCCTCGTGAATGTCTCGTTTTTCCTCTCTTTTTACTGTTTGTCTTTTGTTATGCCCCTTTCCGCTGTATCTGTCACTTCCGTTCCCTTTAGATTTTTCCTCCTTCCCCTTTTTCCTCTTTTCATTGTCTGAGGGGGATTTTTTGAGCCCTTCAAATAATCCCCGGATTGTTTGAGCTCTTCAAATAATCCCCGCTACACCCAAGATCGGCAGCTCAATTCGTCTTGTTGGCAGCTGCGTGGATGTCGTCCTGCTGCAGATCCAAGGAGAAGCTTCCAATCCAGGCGGTAACGGAGATACCCAAGCCTTGAGATAGCTGCCGGGCTGCTCGGCGAGGTGTTCTTCACGGCAAGCAAGACCTCCACCTGGTTTCCACCGAGGTTTCATCCTTGGCAGTAAAATACTCACCCTGCTTGTCGATAGGGAGATGAAGTGTCTCATTGCTGCTGTAATTAGTTCTTTGCCGCTTATCTGCGGAAGATAGCCGTTCTTCTCACACACAGAATTTGGCTCATTAAATTGGAGAAAACGGTACTGGACCAGATGAGAGCGAGTGGGTTGAGGAGGCGCTTTCGGAGGATTATGACGACCGCCCAACGATTGCGTCACAAGGACATAACCATTCCCTATGATTTGAGCCTTCGGACGGAATTCAAGTTCTCACAGCTTGATGCTTCAGGTTGGCGAGTTGTACACCGCGCGTAACAAGGTCTGTGGTTCAGGATTGGAGGAAATAAAACAGCGCCCGATTATGACCGATCGAGTTGCTGGAACGGCTCCTTGCTGTTGGCATAGTTCATTGGAGATGTGTCTTGATGAGTCTTGGCTGTCGAATGGATAGAACCGGCCGGCGCACTCCTACTAAAGTAGGCGAAGACGGGTGTCTGATCGCTCCTCCGACTCGAGCCTTGACGACAAGCTGGGGCACAATATACCCACTGCCAGGACATGAAGACCGCACAGATGCAGATGACATACCAGTAGGGATGCATCTTGATCCTCCGCGAGTCGATACAGCTGTCTGGACTCAGTTGTCTTCTCTGAACAGGTCTGGGGGCTTTCCATCGCGGAGAAGTCGTCCTTCACACCCAGAGACAACTCCCACTTGCCACAGATAAGGGGAGAGGAATTAATTCCACCAGCAATGGGACATTGTACCTCCCTATCTAGAAGAAAGCTTCCGAGATAAGCAGGGAAAGTGTTTTACTGCCGAACATGAAACCTGGGCGGAAAGCAGGTAGAGGTCTTGCTTGCCGTGAAGAAAACCTTGCCGAGCAGCCCGGGAGCTTCTATCTCAAGACTCAGGTAGCTCCGCTACCACCTGGATCGGAAGCGTTTTCTTGAAGCTGCAGCGAGACAACATGCACCCAGCTTCAAACGAGGCACATTGAGCTGCCTATCATGGGTTAAGTGGGGATTATTTGAAGGGCTCAAACAATCCTGCTCAGACAATGAAAAGAGGAAAAAGGGGAAGGAGGAGAAATCGAAGGGGAAGGAGGAGAAATAGAAGGGGAAGGAGGAGAAATAAGGGGAAGGAGGAGAAATCGAAAGGGGTAACAGAAGAGACAGATACAGAGGAAAGGGGCACAAGAGAAGACAACAAGAACAACAATGAAAAGATAGGAACAATGAGACATTCGAGAGGAGTAAATGAAGATAAGAGAAATGAGACAAGAAAAGACAGAAACAGATGACAACCCAAAGTGAGAGAAAAAAAACTAAAACAGAATTCTAACTACTTTTGAACAGATATGACTGATAAATGTAAGACTTGAAACTTAATTACTAGAATTGAGACTGTCAGCAGGAGAACGCAAGCTTCCTCGAGACAAAGTGAAAGAACGGAGACGACTAGGAGAGAAGAACTTAGGAGAGGAGGACTTGGTACGCTTGGAACGCACGAGTATCTTTTGGAGAACCTTGTTTACCTTCGAGAGCACACTCACGTCTTGGGAAAGCTCATCATCATCGTCTTCGAAGACCGATGGCAGAACATCCGACTGGCAAGGGGGGCACTCGGGGGCTGCCCGCTTGGGCATCAAGTACATTGAAAAGTCATCGAGTGAGTAAATGTTGGTTGAAGACATCCTATATTTCTATATCAAAAGTAACAAGGAGGAGTGCTGGATGGAAGGGGGTTAGTAGTACAAGTGGTTTGAGGAGGAATGGTTGTTTTTTTGTGAGGTGTTTTTGGTTGGGTTTAGGGAGGTACAATCAAGTCAGGTGGGGTGAGTTGGATGAGGGAAGAGTCAAGACGAAGTATGCCAGATGGTTGGTCTTATATAGGCATGGCTATCAGCCTGCTCGGTGCACGGTGGCCAAGCAGCAGGCCGTGCACCCCAAGGCGGGGGAGCCAGGCCGTCACGAAGGGCTGTGTGGGGTGTCGGTCGGCTTCGAAATCCTTCAACAAGGACTGGGCTGGTCCAAAATCAACCAGAGGCTTAACCGGCGGCGGAGATATTGGTTACCGATGTGCCGCAATGGACTGGATTTCCAGCCTTCGAGTCCTCCCCTCCGCTCGTTATCGCAAGGAGACTCTTCTTTTTTTTTTGCAGCCCACCCTGTTGGGCCTCAAGCGCTGATGGGGGCCCTTCATCTCGATTGAAGGAGGTTGGCTTGTCAATATATTCTTATTCCGACCCCGAGATCCTACTTCTTACCGATCATTCTGTTTCATGAATACCATGTCACTTGGTAAGATCATCGCTCAACTCATCCTCAGAATCCATGCTCTGCCAGTCCTTCTGCTTGACGTTGCAAGATTTCTCTGCAACCAATACCTTCAGATGGCGGGATACAATCAAGAAGACCAAACAGTGAAATATTCTATGCCCAAAATTGCACTAGGAAACTGAAGTATGGAAAGGCGGAACTCTCCTGATTGTGACGGGTCACTGCAAGATATGTCTTTGAATACCACAACTGTGAATTGCTCGGATGACACCGTGTCTCTTGGATTTCAAGTACTTAATCGGGGTCCGTACGGCACCTAAACTTCCCCATGGCCGGGAACAACTGGTTTGAAAACCTGTTCCGACTTCCTGTATGCACGACGGCCTGGCAACTCGAAACACGTTCCGATCGATTTGGGGCGCTCAAACCTCGGGCCGCGCAGGTTAAATTTTTTGAAACGACGGACAACGACAGTTCTTGAAACGAATAGAAGATGAGAGGGAATACATCACTCCAGAAATCCAAATGTTGGGCCCCGTTATCGCAAGAAACTATCCCGAATCACACCATGAAGGACGTGCGGTTCAAATATCGCTTGCTTATAGGTTTCATGTTGATGATCAAGTGCGCCAAAGCACCAGACAAGATCCACATCAATTCTGCATCTGTCTCACAATATTTCAGCACAGATGCAAGGAGGGAACAAAACCCAGCAAGTTTACGGGATCACACGTCTACTCACATAAACTTATCGAGAGAGCAAGTTCCCTATGCCTGTTCTAAGCGCAAATCGGATTATTCTCTCCCACCTATTAAACCTGCTCAGAAGAATGAAAATAGCGGCGAAAAAAGGATCAAACTAATGGGCGTTTACATGCAGCCCAACGTCCGAGAAACAAACTTCGATCACACAGCGCAACCATTGAAATTTGATTGTGTCGCGAACAAACAGTCCTACTACTTGATTAGTGAACAAGGAGGAGAACTGAAGATGTCAGAGGACCAGTTCTGCAAAATGCTGAAGTGGCGAATTGCACATAACTCCGGATCACGCCTTTTGCACAATCCGGAATACACCCAGAGCAGTTTATTGGCAGTAGAAACCCTAATTCAAAACCGGAGGGTTTGGTTTGCCCATTGGAAAAGCCAGATACAAACCAACCTCTCCAGGATCAATTCTTGGTGTCAAGAATCAGAAGACATCAAGCGTAAAAGGCACAAAAAACTAGTGATAGTGTTTCTATTTTATGTTGAGATGATTAATACAATTTTCCCGGACGCGAGGGGGGTTGGTTTTCATTTAGCAGAAGCGCTAGCACTCATTCAAGGGGATGTGAACGCGGGCAAGACTGCAGACGGAAACACCGAGCCGGAGCGCGCATAGAGGCTGACAAAAATCAATAAGCAGTTGAAAGCAGGGGGGGCTGATCATAATTTGAAATCAGCTCTCTGGACTCTGTTAGAATTCTGGATGTCAAAGTTGAGATGCGACTTGTACAAGAAAATATGCACATTGGCTCCACGAGGCCTGTGGCGCGCCAAGGTCTTTTTCAATTTTGTATTCACCCAATCAATTGCCCATCTCAGCAGGAGAATTGGTGGAGAATATGTCGTGAGGACCCCGGAATCCCCCTA
>SMGU01007300.1:0-13664 GCA_004348175.1 Puccinia novopanici
AGATGAAGTTTCTTGTAACTTGTGTTGATGTCAAGCTCAACAATCAATCTGATGTGTTACACAAGTCAAGCTGTTATCATCCTCTACTCATGAATAACTTAGGTCTTCATGCCACCTGACAAAAAATAGGCTATATTTTTGCCTCCCCCAATTTTTATTTAAATTAGATTTCAAGTCTCAAAAGACTGTTTAGGATCATAAGTAAAATGATGTGATTCATCCTGCAGTCTGTATGTTTTGTCTTGAAATGATCATGGCTCATGTCATCTTGGTCACCATTTTATGACCTTGAAATTCTTTTTTGATGTTTTGATCACATTTAGAATGTGGATAAAAGCCTTGCTAGTGAGCCTCCACCAATTTATACATCAAAGTCTGTTAGAGCTGTGACAACATTAATCCACCAGACACCATTCAGCATTCAAAGGCTCAATTACTCCTGAAAACTGAAATAAATGAAGCTTTTTAAAAAAAACCCCCTCCTGAGTGAAAAAAACTTGTTAGCAAACCAAACCTTTGAACATGGTTCAATCACCTGATTCATCTTATCAGCTTGGATCTCAACTACCTGACGGTGCAATTGATGATATCACAGCACAGGTAAAGCTGAAAAAAAAAAAAAACCTTGGTTTTGGTGAGTCAGTGTCCAGTCAGTCTCTCAAACACCCACCCACACCCACATACACAAAAACTTGGAAGGCCAATCAAATTGCCTCTGTGATTCAATCATTGCCTTTTCTTCCTCCAATGATGAGCCAATCCTGCTTCTAGTCTCCCCGAGCCTGTCTTCAAATCTTACAAGTCTATTTTGTTGAGTTTTTTCCTTTGCTTTTGCTGAAACAACAGAGCAGAAACCCCTCTGGCTGCAGCTGGCATCTTGTCACCATAACGTACGGCCGTACGTTATGGTGACAGGGGAGAATCACAGCCTGCAGCAACACAGTTTTTACAGCACCACAAAATGCTTTACATAATCAACCTTATTTTTCCTCTTGGATGTTCCTCAATGCACTGTGATTGCATCATGGCCAAGGGCTTTCTTTATCTTGATGAAGGGTTGGATATGATTTTGACATGACATGAAGCCAAGTTGTAACAAATTTACCAAAGAGTTGTAGTTGACTTGGGGAGGATATCAACTGAACTTGGGAACAAGTTCACCAACAATCAGCACAAACTTGTGCATGACTTACAAACAACACATAACAGGTATAAGCTCAGTATATGACTGAGTTAAGAGAAAGCACTTGCATGCAAGTGCCAAGAAAACAGCCCTGGTGATCCCTTCAACACCTCCATCCTCAGTGGTGAAAGTCAACACTAGTCAACAAGTAGTAGAACATCACCCAACACTAGAATCAACAGAAATCAGCCACACCCTTTTCTTCTTTTTCTTAGTGTAACTCTACCCAGCCCAGCATAGAAAAGGAGGGCAGCCTCACCAGCACCCATAGCTCAGCATACATTACTAGTAGTGTAGTTGTCTACATCCCCTCCAAGCTCTTACTCCCTTCAGAGTAGTTCCACAATGGGAAGTCCATGTAAGAACTGGCTTGAAGAATCAATTCAGCATAGGGAAGAGGTTCAGCCAGAGGAATTCTACAAGCAGTGGAATTTAAGGCAAGTCTGATTGTTTGTTTGTTATTTTTTTTTTCTGTTTTTGGGGCAGTGGATTCTTCTGTTGGCCAAAAGAATAATGTGAGAGTTGTTGGGAGTAGGCACTCTAATTTACGTGTCAAAAATATATAATATATTTGGGAGTCATCTGAAAGTTGGAGCTCTAATTTTCTTGGTGGAAACATTAATTTGGGAGTTGGAGATGATTTCTTTTTATTTTTTTAAAATATGTGTAGGACTAGGATCTACACCAATTCAAATTCAATCTGGATAGAAAAACTGCAGAAAAAATTGAGAATATTAAGGAAAGGCTACTCAAACTCAACCCATCCCAATGTGCCATCCAACTTTCACCCGTCTCACGCCTCCTTGAAAATTCTGGAACTGTCATTGACCTCAAGCTGCCCAAAGGATCAATAAAAGGACACAGAAGACCCAAAGGCGCACCAAAAAACCCCAAAAGAACCACTAGATACCCCTCCTCTTTCTAAATCTTGGAAAAAAAAAGGAAGAAAGAATACAAGGAAAAAGACCAGAAGAATAAGAAGGCCAAAATAGAAGAAGCTAAGGAAGAATAACAGAATAAGACAAAGGGCAAACTAAAGGAAGAAGAACAGAAGAAGAAGAATTCCAAATTGGAAGAAGAGGCTCCAAAGAAGAAATTTCAACCAATTGAAGCTGTCAGAACTCCCAATGAAAACCCCCACATCATTATTCAGACCATCTTCACCACCTCCCAGAGATACTTCAACCCTATTTCTCAAAAATTCTAGATGTTGAATAAAATGGACACTGAGGGTTTTGAGTGGTTTCTTATTGCCTGGGACGTGGAAAAAATGACCATATTGCTGTGTGGAAAAAAATCTATGAAGACACCAAGGAAAGAGGTAAATGGTACAAGGACAAAAATTATGTTACTCATCTTCCCTCAGTCTTGAAGAGGATGAAGTTTGACTCCACTGGAACCTGTGATATTTCAAACTTGATGTAAATGCCCACATATGGGGATCTCATAGCCAACACCTTCAAAACCCCAGTCTTCTTTTGGTCCACCTCATCTTCTAAAACCTTCTTCCCTCATTTCTTCTCCTTAAACCACAATCCTCCCATCTTTATAGCTTTTCTTTCATCTTTCATTCACTTTGTGGTTGTTGAACACCAAAATACTCTTCTTTTTCCAGCCCCCCAAGTCCTCAAGAAATGGCAGAAAACTGCAGTGCCAGAGGCTCTGGATTGGGAGGGAAAGTTTACCAATTTTTTTCAGTTCACTATAAAGTCCAAAGCTAAATCTGAGGCCAATGAAAACAAACAATACAGATTTCATTGTTTTTTGTGTAGATTTTTCTACTTGATATTATCTTTATCTCTAGATATTATGTTTATCTCTAGATATTATGTTTATCTGATCTAGATCTTAATTCTATTCTTGTTTTTCATTTTTTTTTCTCTGAAAAATTGCTTGGAATATTTATTTTCATCCTCAATTATTAGTGGGTTTCAAAGTTGATTTGTGCATGCATGCAGACCATTTTGCAGAAAATATTTTCTGCAAATCCTTCTGCCTGAATTCATTCAAGATTTTTTGTGAATGAATGCATGCAGAACAGAATTCATATGTTTCACTTCCCTCCTCCAAAAAGCATACTTTACCCCTTCAATTCAATGTTTTCTAATTTCTGCAAAAAGATCTGCATGCCTGTCAGAGTCTACTTTGAAACCCACTATTGTCTTGAGTAAAATTCAGGATTATTTGAAACTTTTAGGTCATAGGTGGTTTTGGAATCTGCTATATTGCTCTGTGTATAACGGTCAAATCTGCCTGTGACAGCTCAAGTACGGTCTATTTTTATCAATATCTTTGTTTTCTTTTCATCTTCTTTATATTATTTCTAATTTTTACCTGTTTCACTGCTCTGGTTCTGTTTGTAATCAATCTTTCATAAAGTTGTTAGGTGGCACTAATTAAAACTTCAAACATTTAATATTTCCCCCCAAGTGGGCCTTCCAGGCCTGCAAAATAAAAACTCAGCATAAAATTCTCCAATTATTTTTGCTCAGTTTGGCACTTTTCTTTTTTTTTTTTTTTTGTGGCCAAGGATGCTCAGTTTGGCACAGTCCAATAAACTTTTGAAAAAGTACCAAACTCACCCCACCCAATTTTCAAAATTCCCCTTGGGGGGAAATATTTAATGTTTGTAGTGAATTATAAAAAGTTATTTTTACCATGGATTTTAGAAAAGTACTAATTTGGCCCAAACTATGTGTACAGTCACTAGCCAGAAATATTTGGCAGGGATGAAGTGGGCTTTCAGGTGTGTGAAATGTTGGTGAACCTTGCATATACACAGTGCACCAGCTCCTGTGATAAGATCACATCAAACTGCACATCAACAGCCAATACAGCATCACATTTTTCTAGTTAGCTATTGTAAGTGTTTCAAATGGTTTTCATTTTTTTTTTTTTTTGGATGACCTGTAAAATTAACCTTTCCACTGAAAAGAATGGAAAGATTTTTGGCATGGCTGCCGCTGGGATTACACACACAGCAATTGGACACAAGCTGGGTATTGGGAGGACCACCATTTCTTCTTTTGTTTCCTGAGAGGCCACTTGCAGGACTATTTCCATGGACTTCAGAACAGGAAGAGGTCAGAAATTAAGTGACCAAGATCTTTTCCAGCTCTGATTAGTCCTGGAGCACAATACACAGTTGAAAATTGACAAAGTCAAGGATCAGATTGCACCATCAATTTCCACTCGCACCATCTTCCATCATGCTCATTACCTTGGTTTCAACAATTGAGTGGCTGTCAAGAAGCTGTTTCTGAGCAACTTGCAATACAATGGAGGCTCTGGTTTGCTAAGGAGCATGGAAATTGGACAGTCAATGAATGGAGGAAAATCCTCTGGACTGAAAAATTGTATTTTGAGATTGGAAAGAACAGCTTTCAGCTCAAGGTTTGGAGAGACTCGAAGTCAGAATTTGCTGCAAATAATCTTTTTCCAAACCTTCAAAAGTGGAAAAGGATTGTCGAAAATGATGTGGGTCAGCTTATATGGCAATAAGAAGGGTTTGTTTGGTGTTAGCTAATGAATTTATTGAGAACATATACAAGAAACACTTGATCCCATTTCTGACTCAAGTAAATCCCAACCACCAGCTGATGCTGATGGAAGAAAATGTGCCAACTCACAATGCTTGTGCCAGCAAGGCATTCCTAGCCAAGAAGTTGATCCAGAAGATTGAGTGGCCAGCACAATCACCCAATCTGAACCCCATTTAAAACATTTGGTTCATCTTCAAGAGCAACATTCAACAGCTCTATCAGCCCAGGGCGGTTCCAGAGATTCACAAAGCTCTCCAACAAGCCTGGACCAACTTTCCCACCTCAACATTGGATCATGTGATTGAATCCATGCCAAATAAAATTTCTGCCACTGCAAAAAAAATTGCTCAACTACCTGCAGTTGACATGCAGAAAGTTGAAGAAAGCTTGTGGTGTTACTGAAACCTTTCTCCAAGAGTGATTCAACCAAGCTTTGATGCACAGTCACTGTGCATGCTGCACTGTCACTGTTTCAACAAATCTATATATGCAGACAGGTGGAGTTTGGATGGCAGCTGGGCTGGAGCATGCTACATGTCAACTGCAGACAGTTGACTGAGTTTTCTTTGCAGTGTGCTGTCATCAAGGCTGAAGGAGGTGCTACAAGATGGTAGTTATTCACCTCAAGACAGAAAAATAATGAATAAAAATCATTTTTTCTTTGATATTTATTCTTTGCAAGCCTTCACGCACCCCATCCCCATTTTTATTTTCTCCTAAAAAAATTATTAAAAAAAAATACAAAAAATAAGAAAATAAAAAAATGTTTTATTTTTTTATCTTTTATTCTGTTTATTTTTGAATTAAAAAACTTGTTGATCAATTTTCACCATTCCCCATTGTATTTCTGAAAAAAAAAATTAGAGTTTAAAAATAATTTTTTCTGATTTTGCTGCTAGAAATTAGAGTGCCAAAAAAATCTTTCTAGGCACTGTACACATCTATAATCAAAATTTTAACTTTTCTAAGGACATTAATCTGGTAGCATGTAATTATTAAGAGGTAATACTCACTTTTCAAAAGCTTTTACACCGTTGGAGGCACTCATTAAAATTTTATGTGTGCCACATATCTTGGAAAAGGATAAGGACTTTGGCCCAAAAAAACATCTACAGTTAACCTCTACAATAAAATTTGTGCATTTTCTAAGGAAAAAAAAAATTCAAGATCTATAATTAATTCTTAAAAATTACAGCTAGGCCCTTAGGGGCACTCATTAAGAAGTGATGTGTACCTCACAATTGGCAAAGTAGAAGATTATTCCTAAATACGGCTACACTTCCTTGTTAATTTTTCTAAAATATATCATGCTCCAAATTTGTAATATTTATTTTTGGGGGCAATTCAAAATACCCTCAAATTTTTAGGGTATTTGGTCTGATAATCATTGAGATATAAATATTTTTCTCTGTCAGCAAAATTTCCAAATTTGGCATGCCAACTCCCAAACTAGATGTGTGACTTTGAGCGCTGACTCCCAAAATTGATGTCTGCTTGGTCCTGGGATTTGGAGCTCCAATCTCTGTTCAATTTTCACCTTTCATCATTAGACAAGATGAGTGTTGTCTTCAACAAGAAGAAAAAAACAGGTTTAACTTCTCATTTTTACCCTCTGATCTTCCAGGTTGACTCTCTTTATATGACTCATATTCTGCTTGGAGTGAACTTGTGCTGTGGGGTTGTAATTGAAACTGGTGGCCATCGTGGCTCCTCTTGTGAGCCTGTGCCTCTAGAGTGGCAACAGGACACAAGGTTGGAAGTAAAGCTTGTCTATTTTCTGAGAAGAAAGAACAAAGCAATAAAGGGCTACAAAGACAACTCTTTGAGGCTCTGATACTCAACTCAGAAGAGGAGGAGCAAGCTGGATTGTGACAGCCTCCTCTGGATAGAATCAACAGAGGGTCTTGGTAAGAGTAAACTCTTTTGGGAGACCAAGTCCTGATTTTTTAGGCTATGAAGCCAAGGATCTTTAAGAGGAAACCTATGTGGTTTGTTTGATGGAGAAAACCACAGGAAACCAGGAGAGAAAAAAAGTTAAGAAGGGAGAGAAAACAGGTAAGTAGTAGAGGAGTGGTTCAGAGAAAACCAATCCTGAGCACAGAAGGAAACAGAAAGAAAAGATAACTAGGAAAATGACTTACTGAGAGGTTGTAGTGACACTGGTGAGTGGGAAAACTTCCTAGGAGTGAGGGATTTGTTGGTCCTTGGTTGATCTGATGTGGTTCTAGTTGGTTCTGGCCTGAGGTTGAGAATTTTCCCTGAGTTCTATTTTAGAACTGGGTGAGCTTCAAATTGAATATTATTCAATATGGTGAATCAAACTTAGAAATCACTACTCATCAACCTTGAAAATAACAGGCATACCACATCATTACATCACACCTCAAATATTGTACATAGGTAGAAAAATATGGAGAATCTTGTAGTGAGGATTGTTTTTTATTCTAAAAACTCTATGAAAGAGAAAATTAAGGAATTATAATATTATATTTACAATTGAAGACTTTTGGACAGTCTGACTGTCTCTAAGGCTGACATCTCTGATAGGGACAATTTAGGGTCAATGACAGGCCTTGCAGAGCGGTTCTTAGTGCAGCAAACTTGTCCTCCCTGTTCCATGGTTTCTAAATATGCCAGTCATTCAAGAGTGGAGTAGACAATAGCTGGTAGTATATAACGGCTTCAGAGACCAATTCATACATGATACCATGTTCTTCTCCATGTTCTAGACGGTTCTGATCCAGCATACTTAGATGCTTGATGGTGGGCTTGGAGGGTTCATGGGGGAGAGATGTTTCATGGGTGGGATGATGTTGGTGGTGGATTATGGACCAAAACATGTTCAAACCAGTTAGCCCAAACCCTTCTGATGAAGTTTAGTAGACCATCTGGGAATGATCTAACTGGTTGTAACAAGTCATCTGTCAAACAGCCCTTCTTACCACCACAGGTGACGTGTTTCTTCAGGGGCTTGACTAAATGAGGCACAAACATGATACCACAATGTTTTCCTGAATCTAATCAGCCACATGAAAATACTTCAATGCAGGTAAGCACGTGGAAATCTGAAGATAGACAACGCAAGCTATAAAAGACAAAGGTTCTAACACTTTTCAGCTCACTTAGCCTCTTCTATCATGTTCTGAGAACATAAGATCACCACAATACTGTCAAATTAAGAGAGTTAAAAATCTAAGGTAATATTTCCATCAGATCATATGTCTTAGACCATCTGCATTGGTGGCTAAGTTAGACCAGATTAAAGGACTTAATCCCAAGTTTTGAGCGCATTGGCGCAGAATAAACACTGATTATCTTAGCCCGGAGCTCCAATTAGAGCTAGTGGGGACTAGATTTAGTCTCCACTAATCCTGGGATTGAGTCCGTTTTCAGGCTTGCATGCTCTTGCAAGCCTTAAGCTTACACTTAGTCCCAACAAGTGCAGTTGCACTTCTGGATTAGAAGTAGTCCCCACTAAGCCGGGTGGTAAACTAGCCTCAAACTTTAGCACCCAATGTGGATGCTCTTATGTACAAGTATGCATTCACTACAAATATACTGTACTTTACATGCATGTATAGCAGTTTGACATAATGGTATAACGGTTGCTCATATAGTGGTTGTGTTTTTTTCTATGAGATTAAAATGTATTTAAAAATTTTAAAACACAATAATCCCAATTAATATTCAATAAAATTACAAATTTTTGTCAAATTGAACTTTTGGGAATTCACCAGTAGTAGCAATTTGGCTTTTTGAGTACAATCAAACAACCAAAAATGGTCAAATTAACTGAATCTCAAGTTCAAAATTAGGATTTATGTATGTCACTTTTTTCCAAAATCCACATTTTTATTCCAGCTGTGTAACAGTGGTAATTTTGGCAAAAACAACACCAAAAGGCCATTTCTGGTAAATTTTGGCTTGCTAAGTGCATTAAAACAGCCAAAAACGGTCAAATGTATTAGTTCTAGAATCCAGAATTAATATTAAAAATTGGAAGAAAAATTAAACATTCTTTATTGTGATTATAGCAGTTTACCAGTGCGAATTTTGGCAAAAACAACACCGAAAGGCCATTCTTGGTAAATTTTGGCTTGCTAAGTGCAATAAAACAACCAAAAATGGTGCAATTAATTATGTCTAAAAACAATAATTAACATTTATATGTGGGAAAATTTTAAATATCTATATTTTTGATTTCAGCACTTTAACTGTGTTTATTGTGAAAAATAAAAAAGGCACAAAAAGGCCATTTTGGGAAAATTGTGGTCTGCTAAGTGCAATAAAACAACCAAAAATGGTCCAATTAATTAGGTCTAACATCCAGAAATATAATTTATATTTGGAAAATGTTTCAAAAGATCTAAAATTTTGATTCCAGCACTTTAAGGGTGTTCATTTTGGAAAAATTGGCACAAAAGGGCCATTTTTAGAAAATTTTGGCTTGCTAAGTGCAATAAGACAACAAAAAATGGTCCAATTAATTAGTTCTAAAATCTATAAGTACAATTTATATGTGGAAAATCTTTTTCAATATCTATAATTTTGATTCCAGCACTTAAAGGGTGTTCATTTTGGAAAAAATGAGACAGAAAGGCCATTTTTGGAAAATTGTGGCTTGCTAAGTGCAATAAAACAAGCAAAAATGGTCCAATTAGTCAGTAATAAAAACAAGAAATACAATTTATATGTGAGAAGTATTTTTCCATATCTAGAATTTTTATACCAGCACTTGAAGGGTGTTCATATTGGAAAAAAATTGCACAAAAATCCATTTTTGGACAATTGTAACTTGCTAAGTGCAACAAAACAACCAAAAATGGTCCAATTAATGAGGTCTAAAATCCAGAAGTACTATTTATGTATGAAAAATACTTTTCAATATCTAGATTTTTGATTCCAGAATTTTAAGGGTATTTGTTTTGAAACAAATAGGGAGTATCAAATATGAACAAATTTAAAATTATGTAATTGACGGGTTTTCAAAAATTCACCAGTTTTAAAAAGATTTTTTTCTTCACCAATAACATCTTATGAGATATTAATTAAGAAATTTATTTTTTAATATTAGGGGGTATCAAATATAAGAAATCCACAATTAGAAACCAGTCAATTTTTTAAAAAAATATTTCTTCATTAATAGGGGGTATCAAATATAACAAATCCACAATTAAAAAACAGTCAATTATGAAAAAATCAATTTCATCATTGATGGGTCCTAAGACGTTATTGGAGAATAGAAAACATGTTTAAAAAAAGGGTGGATTTTGAAAATCCGTCAATTACTTGTCATATTTGATACCCCCCAATGGGTCCTAAGAGCTTATTGGTAAAAAACATGTTTTAAAAATGGTGGATTTTTCAAAACCAGTCAATTACATAATGGTTGATTTGGTCACATTTGATACCCCCTAATTGAATGTTTCTAATTGTGGATTTGTTATATTTGATACCCCTTAATGGCACAAGAACATATATGTTCTTGGGGCATTTGTTCTAAAATGAACACCCTTAAAGTGCCTGAATAGAAAGTCTAGATCTGGAAAATGATTTTGAACATATTTATTGTAATTTTGGATTATATAACTAATTAATTGTACTATTTTTGGTTGTTTGATTACACTTGGGAAGCCACAATATACCAAAAATGGCCTTTTTGTGCCTTTTATTTTTCAAAATGATCACCATTAAAGTGCTGGAATCAAAATTCCAGATCTTGAATAATTCCCAGAATAAAATTATAATTCTGCTTTTTAGACCTGATTCATTGGAGCATTTTTGGTCGTTTTATTGCACTTAGTGAGCCAAAATTTTCCAAAAATGGCCTTTCTGTGCCATTTATTTTTCCAACTTGAACACCCTTACAGTGCTGGAATCAAAATTCAAGATATTGAAAAAGATTTTCCACATACAAATTTTAATTCTTGATTTTAGACGTAATCAATTGGACCATTTTTGGTTGTTTTATTGCACTTAGCAAGCCACAATATACCAAAAGTGGCCTTTTTGTGCCATTTTTTTTTTTTAAAAAAATGAACAAAGTTAAAATTATGGAATCAAAATTCCACATATTGAAGAAGATTTACAATATATAAACTCACAATATGAATTTTGGAACTAATTAATTGGACCATTTTTGGTTGTTTTATTCACTTCAAGAAAAACTTGATCAACTTCCTGCAGTTGACATTCAGCCTGCTCCAGCCAAGCTTCCATCCAAACTCCACATGTTTTCATATGTAGTTTTTTTGGCACAGTCACTGTGCAGTGTGCACAGTGACTGTGCATCCATGCTTGGTTGAATCAATATTGGAGAAAGATTTGAGTAACACCACAAGCCTCTTGGACTTTCAGCATGTCAACTGCAGGCAGTTGAGCATGTTTTCTCCCCAGTGGTAGGTATGTATTTATTGGAAATTCATATGTGTGACACACAGGAAAAAGTAAGCCTTGTTGCCCAGTTTGGGATTATTCTTTGACAGTTTTGATTCACAATTGCAGGCATAAAATATATTCAGAAGGTGTAGGATAGCTTGGTCAATAATTAAACACAAAAAATTGAAACATTGGTGTTATAGATTTGTAAATCCATGCAAGGAAACTAACAAAAAAATTTCCAAGGCTTTTTTAGAAACATGATAGCACAAAATTTGGGGAACATTGAAAATATATGTAGAGAAAGGATCTGGTGCATCAAACTTTTGAGTTTAATCCTTATCATGTTGTTTTCTGCTTCTAACCTTTAGCTTCAAGTCCCACATTGTGAATTCTCCTTCATTTTCTATATAGTTTTGTGCAGCAGTACTGGAAGGAGCCATTCCTCATCCTTCCACACTCACTTCTTGCTCTGCTGTCCCAGCCCATTGCAACACAAATTTTCAGTCTAGGGCTCTTATACAGTTTAACTGATTTCCCATCCATACGCAAGACCTCAAGATGGTCTCAATGGTCTACTTTAGAGCTGCTACCTAAATATAGGAAAATGGATTTTCTAAATGTTGAGGGATGATTTTTCTTGAAGTTGAGCTTAACACTATTAGTCATCTTTTGTGTGGATGGCTAGCCCTATCCAACATTGTCATCACTCACCTGTGACAGGTGCAGCAGAAGAAAGAATGGCTTGAGATGTGCTATGGTTGGTTACACAAATTGAGCATTCGACTTATTGGAATCTGTTGAGAGAGAGGTATGTCTAAGTTAAAAATTTTTGGTGCATTTTTCTAGGCTTACAAATGAGGATACTGCACCCATTAATCCTTATAGGTGAGAGCAGTTTAATCCCACTCAACTCTTTTAAAATAGTGTGAATATCTTTTGCCTAGAATGTGGGTTTCGCAGAGGGGCAGAGTGATCAATCGGACGCTATTGCAGACCAATTGAGCCGAAATGTGGTTCAGTGCCGAATGAAAGCAACCTTGATTGTCATGAGGCAACTCTACCAAGGCTTGGCCACCCACCACAATTTGTATAATCCATGGAGTTCCTCCCCTTCACTTCGTAGCTTTTTTAGTCTTTAGGTGCAAGATGTGCTCGAGAAATCCGATGGCCCGTGGGGAGACCAAATCTCTTCCTCTTCCTGTACCAATCTGTTTATCGAAATGGCTCAGCGTTTGCGTTTGGCTGTGGAAAAGGGATGAAAGGGTGATCTGTGGACTCGAGTTCCCTTTTTGGGTACTTGGATGCTCTTTTTGGTTTTTTTCCTAGCTGGTGTAAATAAGTTTTATTTGCATGTTCTCCGATCGTCAAGACTCGATCTCATCATGAGTGTTGTATATGTTGAGTTTGAGTATTCTCGATCGGCATACCCGACTGGCGGTGTAACATTGTCTGCTGGGCTAGCAGATCGAGGCCCCTACCAAGGCAAGCCGGGTGGAATACGGCAAATTTCTCATCCAGGTTAATATCTCTCTTGGGGGAAACGAGGGCCTGTCCAGTGTGGAGTCGACGGCGGATGCCATATCAACTCATTGGGACCCTAGTTCGAGTCGGCAGGGTGAATCATGGTCCTGAACCGAATCATGATGGCAAGTTTTTTTGTTTTTTTTTTGCGGTGCACTCTTTGAGTTCATACTGCAGAGCCGATTCCCGATCGTTGTCATCATCGGTTTGCCCCTTCCTATTCCAGAGCGCATACATTTCACCCCAAAGATTTCAGGGGCCTTATAACATGACTCATCGATTCGAGAATTGGACCACCAAGACTCCAAGAGTCACACTGAAGCTGCAGTGGTTGATTCCATGCACTTGAAGATAAATCATAAATATCTTAAATCCATATTTTATAAGCCCATTGATGACATCCCTGTGCGAATTCAGCTGTGAAAGGTTATAAATAACTCTCCTCGTCCGATCATTGCTTGCCCCTTGTCCTCCTTCCCCTTCCTTCCTGTTGACCACTTCCCCAAAAACCAAACCATGAAAACCAAAAAAAAAAAAAGAGCTACAAGTGGTACACCAAGAGACTCGAAGAGACACATCTTTTAGAAGTCAGGAGAACTGCTCTCCTCTTCTTTGGCTCCCTTCTCCATCTGTACACTTAACCGTGCCGCGTTGTTGATTTCTTTTCAACCCGAGCTCCCTTTTGTTCAACGCTCCCGTTTCGTTGGGAGAGCTTCTTGAAGGTAGTGGTTTTCTCACTCTTATCCCAACTGTCTTTCTAGAATTTCCTGCTCAACAGTCGGGTCGACCACTGCACTGTCCTACTTTCGAACTCGTTCTCGGTACCGTCCAGCCATCCCGAAAATCATCATGTCCAAATCCTCATCAGTCTCCACTCCCGTCTCGGCTCAGCATCTTCGAGAGCGCCAACGTAAGAACCTGCCCGACTATGACCCCGATTCCGATCTCAGCGAGTCTGAAGGCTTAGGAGGTCTCAGAACTAAGTCTGGAAATACTTGGGAAGACGATGAAGAAACTGCGGTCGATGATGACAGTAA
>SMGU01007301.1:0-14336 GCA_004348175.1 Puccinia novopanici
ATATTACACCTCAAAAAAAAAAAAAAAACAATGATCTGCTGCTGGGGGCAGTTTGCATGCAACATTGCCAAGAGGGTGTTTGTACTAAATAATAGATGGACTGCAACTGCCTCTATAGTTTGCCCCATCAGTCCTCAGCCACACCCCACCTGCAAAAAAAAAATATTCAAAAAAATGGATGCAGGTCAGATGCTTGGGGACTGAATGCGCATGTCAGAACTAATACACACATTGTTGAGCTATATGGACCTTGTGGGCTTCACCACTATCCTATGCTTGTTCACAAGATGTACCAACAACAAAACTTTTTTCATACACTTTTGTCTCACTCGGGCTCAGCCAAAGTAACTCTGACCAAGTAACAAAAAAAAGTGAAAAATTTACGACTAGAACTAGTGTTCTGCCACGATGAACTGTTGTTTATTGTTGGGAATCAAAATGACAGGGTAATATGGCTTGATTGTACAATGAGATTGGCCTTGTCATGTTAATCCATATGAACAACTTTGCATCAGAGTTAAATGTTGCTAGCCATGGGGATTGCATATTGGGTGTCCTCCGATCTCTTCTCCGGGTGAAATTGATACGAGAAATGGGAAACTGGAGATGTTAATTAAGAGCCACATGGAAACAATTAGGTTGTCTTCAAGTATCACAGATGTTGAGAACCTTTTGGCTAAAAGTCGTCCATCGGGCTACACGCAACCGCTATAGATAATGGGAAAATCGTCAAGATAGCGATCAGTGGACTGCAAAAATGGCAACGCCATGAAAATTCATCACTTACAAACGGCTGGCGCTCCGGCGGAAAATTGAACGACCGCGTTCTGCAGGGATCGAATAATTTTGAGCGCATGAAAACACAACTTGAAGGAGAAACGCAGCTGGGATTATCATACTTGAAATATTTGGCTTTCCGTGACTATCATGCCTGTGAAATGGGAAGGATCCTTGAGCTCCTAATCGACTTCTCCAGAGCTGGCCAGAAGCCTGGAGATGCTCAGACGTGGATAAAACACTCACGATAATCACCACAAGTGGAAATGGGAGGTACGAAATTCACTTGTATCTTTTCACCACTAAGGCCATTTCTCGCTCTGAGGCCACGCGCAAGCTGGAAATGTTCTCTCCGAAATTAGTGGGTTGAGACAGCGCGCTAGAATAGCCGGGAAACGGTTTTCCGGCGCATCGGGGCCACTTACGATCACACGCGAGGGTCCCGGGTTGAAGCCTTGCTCTCTCCTGGGTACCAGCACCACATCTATGGCCTGTCCGACGTAATGACCGAGAAAAATTGGAATCATCAAATGTAGTGTCACCCGGTTTACAGTAACAGAATCCCGGTTTATTGGAGTAGGTGGAGACTAACCAGAGTTCTTTCACCAATATTGCTTTGAGGAAACGTGATTGGACAGTTGTAAACAAGCTGAATGTCGCCCATGGCACCACCTTGGTTCACGAATTGCGCGCCCTCAGCAGGCATGTGCAACGTCCCTGCTAGGCTCAACTGAGTAAATCGATCGTCGGTGGCGTTTGCATGGATACTTCGCTGGACTAATTCGGTCGGCTGGGATCTGGAGGGAAGCGCCCCGAGAACCAAGGCGGAGATGAAAAGGGGGAGTGTCGAGAAATGCATGATTGTCAACTTGGAAGCGTCAGTTTTTATCTCTGAAAATCGGGAAACAGCGTCTCTCAAGTGTGGGTAGTTGACGAAATGGACAGTTCTTAGTTCAATATAAACCCCACCAGAATGTGCGGATACATTCTTGCAGCTTAATCGCGGAACCCCTGATGCTATAATGTACACTTGAGAATGGTCTGACATTCTTGTGGATCCCCTCTGCGAGTGGGGATGTTCAGCGGATCCGGAAATGGTTGTCAGTCAAATTTTCAAAAATATCGCCGAAGAGATTCACCGCCAACCTTGCGCTTAACCTCATAGTTCTGCTTCGATAACAGTTTCCGTTTTTTTTTTTTTAAAAAAAAAAATGACGATTACTTTCCGATCGTGTCCCCAAAGGTCAGTCAGCTTGGGGATTGCGCATGCTCGCCTGTTGCACAATGCACATCCTTGGAACACTCCATGGAAAATCTCGTCCAGGCCCCGAACTTCGAAGTCACTTGATCGGGAAGCCATGAGGATATATGAAGGCCGGCCGATGGACATGACAACACGCAATCATAAAGGCTGTTGTCACCAAATACATGATGCGGTTGGCGCCATGTTTAGGCCACTCAACCTGAACGGCAGCCGCCCGGGTCAGTTGACCTGAAGGCCGATTTCAAGTGAGTGACCGTCAAATTTGACGGCCAATGGTGGGTTTCAAAGTTGACTCTGACTGGCAGCCAGATCATTTTGCAGAAAGTAGAAAACATGAAAGTGAAGGGGTACAGTAGACTTTGTGGAGGAGGGAAGTGAAAAATCTGTCTGCTGTCTGCTGAAAAATCTATCTGCTGATTTGCCTGCATTCATTCACAAAAAATCTTGAATGGATTCAGGCAGAAAGATTTGCAGAAAATATTTTCTGCAAAATGGCCTGCATGCATGCACAAATCAACTTTGAAACCCACTAATAACCTGAGGTTACAGAGTGTTTTGCATGTGCAACTTTCACCTCAGGTTAGCTTCAGGTTTGGATCTGGGGCTGTTTTGGGGGGCACAGCAGGCATATCCAATGCATGTCCACCAACAATGTTAAAGCAATCCACCAACTTATCCCCAAGCAAAGACACCCAGCTGGCCTGTAGTTGGATAGAGATATCAGAGAATGTCCTTATCAAAAACTCCCAGAAGAAGGAAGAATT
This sequence comes from Puccinia novopanici, assembly GCA_004348175.1. Taxonomy (NCBI): domain Eukaryota; kingdom Fungi; phylum Basidiomycota; class Pucciniomycetes; order Pucciniales; family Pucciniaceae; genus Puccinia; species Puccinia novopanici. The sequence goes on from SMGU01007301.1 coordinate 2,806, forward strand.
TTCAGATAGAATAACCAAAATTTTCAACCTTAAAACTGAAGCCAGTCAGGAGGCAAAGAGCCTTTCTAACAGGCTGAGGTATGTTTTTTAATTTTCCTTTTTTGTTGTTGATATTTGGTCAGATGGGATATCCTGTGCAAAGCTATCATATATTTTGCAGGATTCTACAACAAAGTTAAGGAGAAACCTCCCTCTGGAAGAAACAAACCAGACCTAATCAAACTAGTAAAGGAAAAGTATTAAATCAAGACATTCAAGCCCTATTTGAGTCTATTTGGTTGATTCTTTAATATCACAAGAAATTTGGAGAGGAATTCAAAGAGAAATATTTTTGTTGTAGATGAGAGCACATTTGCTTATCAGTCATCCTCTCTTTTGACTCCATTCAATGCCAAAATAAATGTGAACTCCAATAATTCTGGGGGCCAACTCAAATAGTTCTGGGAACTATGAAAAAGATTCACACCCAATGGGAGTAAAAATAAGAAAAATAAAAGCCTCCAAAATGGCAATATCCAAAAAAAACAAAAAAAAACTCAGAAGCAATTCTAGCCAACATGTCAAAAGAGGCTCTGCATTTGTCCATGAAAAAATATTGCAAGAGGAGTCAAATCAAATCCAAAAAACCAAAGCCAATGTCAAATTTCAACAACTTGAAATTTTGATCATGGAAAAGGACCTCTCCTTTATATCCAATGACTTGGCCAAATAGTAAATTCTTAAAAAACATGAAACATATTTGGTCAAGAGCCTCTGAGTGGTATATCAAGTTCAAATAGGTGAAAATCTACTAAATTGTTTGAGTTTTTCAAAACACCTTCCCCTCTAATTGCACTACACACACATATTTGAGAATATTGAATCACTATTCAAAGATATGTGGTTTAGCTCAAGATAGAGGTCCCTTTTGATAGTAGCCTCTATTGAGGATAAAAATAAATATGCATGCAGACTTATTTTAAATCTAGATAATGGATAAATAAATCCAGTGGGATTGAATATTTTAAATAATAATCATAAACTACTGCTAGACTGATGACCATGAAGACTACCACAAGCTGATGCCATGATAGTGTTTGATGTCCTATTTCTTGATCAAAATTTTCTCAAGAAATTAAATCACTATCACTATCAAAATTCTAATTCTGTTACTATAGTACTACTACCATGCCTAATCTGTTAATGATAATTGTTTTAATTAATCTTTTACTGCTACTCAATCTTTTTAGGAAAAAATATAATTGATGAATTTCATAAAAACTACCTAAAAAACATTGATTACAAATTTATAATAGTGGTACTCCAGGTATCCTTCTGGTAGCTCAGGACACACTATGCTGTGTTGACGAGGAAAGAAGTTCAATTTTGTGGGGGCTCCTTTTATATTGAGTAGTGATGGATTATTCCTGCATGGGATCTCCCTGAGTGGTTTTTTACAGAAGGAAAACTAATAATCCTTTTGAATCCTGTGTTCTGACTGGTCCAATTCACTGCCAACACAATATCATTCCTTGAATGGTCTGAGTTTGACCTCCACTCTTTTTTTCTGATTGGTCAGTGCTAGAATAACCAGTCCACTTATGCTTCCTGCTTTTGGGGTCACTTAATATTCTCCAAATTAATCATTCCCTCCTTCTTACTCCTCACATAATTATTTCCTTCCACAACTTTTCCAACTACTGAATTCTCAAAATTGTGTAAGGCAGTATTCAGTATTACACCCTTACACAAATTGAATATGGAATATGCTGAAGAAGTCCTCACCCTGATGTTTTTTTCCAAGCCTCCCTTCCATCCTTGGTTGAGAAACAAAGTTTCATAGTTTTGAAATGTCCTCTGTTCCATTCCTGATAAAGACAAACATTTTCACAGACATGGTACATCCTCTTTTGAATTTCTGGTTGAGAAAAAAAGTTACCCATACTTGGAACATCCTTTTTTCTATTCATCTTGAATACATCAACCTTCAATCCAAACCATGTCCTCTGTTCTAATCCTGATTAAGAAATACTCATACAAATAACACCATATCCTTGGTACAATGCTACCCAAGATATTATATACCCATACACACCATTTCTCCTGTTAAAAAACTTATCAACACACCCTTTACATACTAATTATTTTATCTTGAGATTGTATCTGCAATGTGATTTTGGCACTTTAACACAAATCAAACACCGCACCATTCAGGAAGGGAAATTTGGGGAAAAAATAATGATGGTCCATCTTAGATTTATGGTGTTCACTTGAGATTCTGTACCACATTTATGAAATTGTAAATTTGGTTTATTATATAGTGTGTATTTGTTTCCATCACAGTCAGTTCATTTTTACAAGGCACTCTGTTGGTAATTTTTTAGTACAAAACCAATGAAATATTTATAATTCATGATGAAATAGTGTGGAATATTGGTAAATCAGATACATGTACTGATTCCTTTAACAATCAATTAAGTGTCCCATAATTCTATAATGATACAGATTGACATATCTTGATTTCCTTGTTTCAGAAATATATCATACATCATTTATGTGTAATAGGGGGTATCAAATATATAAAATCCACAATTAGAAACCAGTCAATTTGTTCATTATTGGTTCCACAAAGGGTATTGTTAAATAAAGAACATGCTTTTAGAATGGTGAATTTTTGAAAACCTGTCAATTAAATAATGGTAGATTTGGTCATATTTGATACCCCCTAATTTCTTTCTTATAAGCCTTTTGAATGTGACAGCTGTGTATTTTCAAATAGTGATTTTGATAAAGGTTTTTTTATAAGTCAGTTTAATAATATATGATGCTCTTTTCTATATCAGCACTTATGTATAGGCTAGATTTGGTACCATACACAGATTGTTTTTATGTTTCAAATGGAGGAATTCCTGTGGCCCAGATTGCTTAATCTGGAGCTTCTATTTCTAAATCCCAAACTTTTTTTGGTGATTAAAATTGACAAAATTCAGGTTCTCACCAGCAAAAAAAGTTTGGAATTTAGATTTAGTTTGTCTAAATAAGCCATTACAGACCAATGGGAAGTCCTCCAATGAGCTGTCAAGCTTCCTTTCACCATTCAAGTGATAATTTGTTAGATATTGAATTTTTTAATGAGGGAGTTTGACACGCCACCCCCCAAAATTGGTTGCACAACCGCTTGGATGTCAGGCCCTGGTCCATGGTGGTCGCACAACCAAAAAACCACTGGGATTGGGGGTTGTGGGACAAATTTAAAAAAAAATTTAATTATTTTTCATAAATGGTTTTAGGGGTCAAAATGAGGGATAATTTATGGTATTGAGGTTTATTCCTACATTTTTGGGGGTGAAAAATCTAATGGCAAGGTTCATTTCTCCAAGAAAATTTTTTTTCTACTCTTATTGGTGTTACACCTGATTTTTTGGAGTTATTTTTTCAAATGGCAAATCAAGAGAGATTGGGAAATTTCAAAATTTATTCCCAAGCTTCTAATGGTTAAAAAAACAATTGTGAAATTTATTTGGGTTCAAGTTCAATAATTCTTCCTATTTGGGAAAAAAGTTCTGACACCCCCCAAATAGGATGAATTGTTGAACTTTAACCAAAAAAAATTTCCCCATTGTTTTTTTAACTATTAGAAGAGTGGGAATAAATCTTGAAATTTCCCAATATCTCTAGATGTGCACCTGAAAAATTACCTCCAAAATACCAGGCATAACACCAATAAGAGTAGAAAAATAAGATTTCTTGGAGAAATGGACCTTACCATTAGATTATGCACACCTAAAAAGGTAGGAATAAACCCTAATAACATAAATTATCTCTCATTTTGACCCCCAAAAAAAATTTATGAAAAATAATTAGATTCTTTTTGAAATTTGTTCTGCAACTCCCAATCCCAGCAGTTTTTTGGTTGTGCAACCCCCCTTGGACGTTGGCCCGACATCCAAGGGGTCATGCAAACAATTTTGGGGGGTCACGTGTTGAACCCCCTTTCTTGATTATATTCTTATATCATATGTTAGCTGGTTGATGAAAGGTAGAAAGCTGATTGGAAAAATATTTATATCATCAACAGGAGGAAGTAAAATCACAGAAAAACAAATCATTCTCATCAAAATAGTGAGAGCCAATTTATTTTCAAGCTAGCAATAGATTTGGGACATGCTGAATTGGGAAAGCAGAACTTTGAGGCATATTAGAGCATGGCGGAAAACTTCTGCAGTGAGTAGCCAAAGCAAGATAAAAATACACCTAAATTTTTTATCAAACACTGACTTCCACAAACAGAGTACTTCTGACACATTCTATGCAACAAAAGGCACCCATAAGAAAGCCAAGGTGTCTTTGTCTTCTGCCTCACTCAACTATTTACATGACTTGCCATCAAGCCAGAAGTGATATTAGTATCTAAGATTTCAGGATCATCTCCTAGCAGCAACTACCTAGGGCCCAGCTGCATAGGATCCAGAAGCACCAACATGAACACCAGTCACATACACAAGGTAGGTTGAATTTACATGTTTGCATATAATGTATCTTTCAACTGCAGCAAGACAAAGAAAGCCCTGAACACAGCATAAGTGATGTAATTTTACCTGTAACCTTCCTTTTTTTATCCTATCATGTCACTTGTTTTTTGTCTCCAAAGTCCAGTTCCTAGTTATTAATTAGTCAATATACTTGTGTCCTAATGACTCCCAACTCAGCCATTTGTGTATGTAGCCAAGTAACTGACCATATGCTAGTTCTGAAGACCAAAAATAAACTGTTCTGAGACCACAGTTCCTGAGAGTCACACTTGAGCCTCCCCAATTAGTAATCAGGTCCTTTGGAGCTTTGTGTGACTTATAAGGCAATCATCCAAATGCTTTATATGTTATCACAGCACAACACATAATTCCCACAATAAGCTTCAATTGGGCCACCATCCTTGCCAATGTGCATGTATTTCCAAAGCTATTCTGGACTTGCACAATGCATGCTAATTACTGACTACCACCTGACATGCATACTGCTCTCATAACATTAGGGGGTTTCAAAGTTGAGCACAAGTGACTTGCCTCAATTTCCGCAAGTCACTCTGCACAAAAAACTGTGCAACTTGAGCTGCCAAAATTTGTACATTTTTTGCAGAGGGACTTGCCAAAATCCAGGCGGGTCGCTTGCACTCTACTTTGAGTCCCAGTATTATCCATGGCGTGCATAAGCATAGCCAAGATCAAGTGAGCGCGGCAGCCATCAAAAGGCTCATTTTAATTATTTTCAACAATAACATCATACATCAGTGATACAGCGTGGTGGAAACACTCATCATCATCACAGGGCTTGAGAAGTGACCACTCGATGTCCTTTGTTTTTAACATAACGTAGAAAGCCAGGATCGGTTGAGGTTAAGACGGGACTGACCGACGCCCAGAGCAGGACAGGAGGGGTATGTGGGTGAGAGGTGAGGGAAGCAACAAGATAACAATCAAGAGGAAAGATGACCAAGAATCAAGGATCAAGAAGAGGTCGGGTTAGAGTCGAGCGCCAAGTCGATGCGGGTGCGGACGAGATAGTTGAACCACAGGGAGGGAAGGAAGCCCATCCTTGAGGGATCGGGAGGCGTGGAGCGTAGAGGATGTTGGTAGCCGAGCAGAGAGTCGGAGTAGGTCGCAGAGGAGGAGAGAGGATGGGAGGCGCGTTCGAAGAGTTGGAAGGAGCCGGGCTGTCCTGGTCTTGCCGGGGGACGGAAGACGAGGCTGTACACGGGCCAGGCGGCGAGGGAGGCGATCTGGGCGCGACAGCGTTCTGAGAGGAGGCCCCGCATCTGCGGATCGCGTCGATGACGCGCCAGTTCCTCGCCAATGATCTCCTGCAAACGGGCCTCGAACTTCGCTAGTCGAGTTCCTGCCGAACGCGCCCTGTCCACCCTCAGTCGTCTCAACACAAACTCCACAATTTCCGCCCCCCCTTCCAAGCAGGCATCCGCCGCCCATCGTCCCCTCGGGTCTCTCTGCGACTGCCTCACTAAGGCCGGAATCGAATTCGTCCTGTACTCCTGCACTCCTCGTACTATCCCCTCCTGGTCTCGCATTCCCACATGTATCCTGGGCACCCCTAACAAATCTAGTCACCCAACCAGAATCATTTGTCAGATCTTCAAGCCCCTGAGTGAATAAAAAAAAAGAATGAGATTGTTAGAATACTGACAGGATTGAATCCAAAACTTAAACATCTTATACCGATAGAGATTGTAATACTCGCGCTCAGAGGAGGGCAAGATAGATGTTTTAATTTCGATGAACTGATGGGGCTGGAGGGGAGTACTATTGTTTTTCTGAACATGGTCCGAACGCTGATCGAGTTTGTTGAAAGCATCAGACTCGATACAGTCCACCTCGCCGCCAAGGATGATTCTGGTGCGATTGAGTTTAGCTTTGACGACAGCGACCCATTGAGCGTTAGTATTGACGGGGGGTACGCGGCCAGCGGGACTAGTCACAAAATTCTCGTAGGAATAGCCGTAGTAACACTGTTCCAGCGAGGTGCCGGATTTCTCCTCGTAGGGCCCATCCGCCATGTACACCGTCCCATCCACCATCATCACTTCTTTTGTAAATGTCCCTTCTTCCCCTCGCCCCCTGTCGTACACGCTCGAAAACAGCTTTGCCAATGTTCCTCGCCATGTTATGAGTTCCGCTGAGAGAACCCCTCGACAGTGATCGATACGTTCTTTGGGATTAGCCTTCTCTAAGAACTCCACCAAACTTCTCAACATCGTTTTTTTTTGTTGTGGTTGTTGTAAGCTTCCTACTTATTTTTTTAAATAAAAAACTGAATCAATCTGGACAAGAAGATACCTGATCAAGAGCCCATCGAGTGCTTCATCAACAGATTCGTCCCGAAAGACGGCTTGATCGATCTGATGAGCAAGGTCAAAGCCAATGATATCCGGACGGCTGACGAGTGGCCTGAGGGAAAGGAACTGCTGGTTTCCGGTGTGAATGAGACCATCTTTGTCGTAGGAGAAGGTGGTGATTATGGTTGATGGTTGATAGGATGCTTGGTTTTTTTGTTAGTATGGACGTTGATGAGATGGGTTCTGGTTGGCTCAATGGGGCTGAGTGTATGGCCTTGAGGAAGTCGTCTTTCTGTGGCTGATCGTGCTTGAGTGGTGGTTCAACTTCTGTTAGAGATGTACCATTTTGTTGTTCTGGTTGTGTGGTGTAGTGGAGAGACAGGAGTGGTGTTCAGGTCGAGTGGCATTTTGTCACGTCCTCGGATTTGTAGAGCTGAAAATCCATGGAAGCCTTCAGAACTTAATATGTGAGAAGTTGCACCAAGGGTGAAGTCGATCGACGGACAAACCAATCTGTTATCAAATTGTCCGCCAGCCTACAGAAGCCCAGGGAGGACAACCATCTGCTAATGGTATGGCGTCGAGATGGTGGAAGAGGGATAAATCCTAGTGAGTTTTAGTGAGTGTTCTCACTGGAAGGAAGTCTGCCTGTGCTGCGGCGAGGCTTTATAGGGATGTAGCCCCTTGGGAGCCACAAAACACGGCGTCCGCATGACGTAGATACTGTACTCCGTTCTACATAGGTACAACCCACATGCTGAGGAAACAGTAAAGTAAAAGAACGGAGAGGCAACCAGAAGATGAAGCAAGTGAAAGTCAGGGGCATAAAAATTTTGTTTTCAAAGATTGAAAAGCATTATTTCCCAGTTGGTTTAATGAAAAATATGGTGAGTAACGGTCGTCTGGGCACTCTCCCCACCTCGCTTGGCACTGGCCCAGGGAGGCTGGAGAGGGTGCCCAGACAGATTTCAAGAGGCACCAGGGGCAGTGCTAAAACTTGGCAGTCGGCCATGTTTATCTTGGCCGACTTCCAATTTAGGTGACAAGGCCAACAGCGGATCAGAGTCAAACCAGCTGTTGACCGTCTCCCATAATCCTCCAACTCACCAGAACATCATCAATGCCGACACTCTTGAGATCAAAGCTGGCGAAGCCAAAGCCCAAGAGCTAGCCCACTGCCTGGAAGAATTAAACAACAAAAAATTCACAAGAAAACAATCAGACAAGCGAAGGGCAATCTAAAGAAGTGGAGAATTACAAGAATTACTATTGCTCTTGCCTTGAGATGCAACCCATCACTGGCCATCTCTTGGCCCATCCATAGCTTTCTTTTCCTTGATTGTTTTTTTGTTTTTTTTTTGACCTCAAGATATTGTAATCGACATTTTGTAGAGGCGTGGCAGGTTCGCTTGAATCCTGCCAAGCCAGATTTTATAGCTACCCCACCTGACTTGATAGGGTGCCAGGTGGGGGTTTAACACATGCCAACGCAGCTTTAGAAGCTGCCAAGCCAATTTTATTAATTCCGAGCTCATTTGGGAGACTGCCCAAACAAGCATTACACACCATATCAGCCAGTCAATTGTTTGCTAATTACAAGACACACTGGCCTCTTCTTCTCAAAAAGGCTCACATTAGTTATAAGCTAAAAATAACTTTCATATTTTATAGTATCTTAATCAGATGCATCATCTGTAGCCACATGAATGGCTGCCTGATTATTGCAGAAAACAGAAGACATCCTGTCACTTCTGCAGCACCTGTAAAGCCAGATTTACAGGCTCTAAAGCTAGATCTTCAGCCCCTGCTAATTCTGGCAATAGACTTGATTCCCATCCCTTGTGAACCTCTAGATTTACTCAAATCCCATCAAACACTTCTCTAACCAACATACTCCAGTAAGTCAAACAAGTATTCATTCTTTATCTCACATCATTATTCCCATTTCTCACTGAACTGATATTCTTAAAGGGGGTTTGACACACGACCCACCAAAATTGGTTGTGCAACCCCTTGGACGTTGGGCTGCTGGTCCAAGGGGGTCATGCAACCAAAAAACCGCTGGGATTGAGGGTCGCAGGACAATTTTTTTAAAAAAATCTAATTATTTCTCATAAATTTTTTTGGGGGTCAAAATGAGAGATAATTTATGGTATTAAGGTTTATTCCTACATTTTTAGGGGTGAAAAATCTAATTGTAAGATTCATTTCTCCAAGAAAGTTTTTTTCTACTCTTATTGGTGTTACACCTGATTTTTTCAAGGTATTTTTTCAGGTGGCAAATCAAAAGAGATTGGGAAATTTCAAAATTTATTCCCAACCTTCTAATGGTTAAAAAAACAATGGTGAAATTTATTTTGGTAAAAGTTCAATAATTCTTCCTATTTGGGAAAAAAGTTATGACACCCCCCAAATAAGATGAATTATTGAACTTTAACCAAAAGAAACTTCACCATTGTTTTTTTGACTATTAGAAGACTGGGAATAAGTTTTGAAATTTCCCAATATCTCTAGATGTGCACCTGAAAAAGTACCTCCAAAAAACAGGTGTAACACCAATAAGAGTAGCAAAATAAGGTATCTTGGAGAAATGAACCTTACCATTAGATTCTTCACACCTGAAAAGGTAGGAATAAACCTTAATACCATAAATTATCTCTCATGTTGACCCCAAAACAAATTTATGAAAAATAATTACAATTTTTTTAAAATTTGTCCCACGACCCCCAATCCTGGCAGTTTTTTGGTTGTGAAACCCCCTTGGACCAGTGGCCCGACATCCAAGGGGTTGCACAACCAATTTTGGGGGGTTGTGTGTCAAACCCCCTTCTTAAATTCATCCAGAATGATCATTAACACCATCTTTCTGTACCACCAAGAAGCCAATCACCACATGAAGGAACACAAAGAATCACTTGCAGTGATTTTGGGATTGGCAATACTTGGGGCCCAAATTCCCTTCCTATTGATTCCAACATACCTCACCCACAAGGACTTAGCTTGCCACCCACAATTTTCCAGCCCCGGGTTCACTTGGAATCTGTTGGGAATGATCAAGCATTCATCCCAAAATTGGTCATTGATGTGACTGCCTTTGAGATGTTGCTAATGCCATTCAGAAATTTTGGGGATATTCAGACAATTGATCAAGCCAATTTCAACAACCATGGTGCACCTCAACCTCATTTCTGTTCACTTGATGCTGCTGGAGGTCTAGCTCTAATCCTCGACTGCCTGAGCTCAAAAATTCACAGCTTCACTCTTGAGCATATTTTTTCAATCAGACCAGCAGTCTGTACTGGTGATCTTCAACATGCCCAATCTTTTCTCCTGCAGGTTTTGATAGACCTGCACATTTTGTGAATCCCTTTTCCATCTTCTGAAAGTCAATGTTGTCAAGTAAGCAAACTCATCAAGAAGAAGGTTCCTTGGCTAACCAATTGTTTTGTGTTCATTGATGGCTTAAATATTATGGTTAATCTGAAGATGATGAGTAAATTATTTCTCAGATTTCAAAAGGTTATTGATTTTAACAAGCTGATAGATGCAATATTAACAGGTTGCAAATGTGTACTACAATGGGTGAACTTGTTCCCACTACTGTAGTATCATTTTGACCTTTGCCCCAGATGGAGCAATATTGAATTTGGTGCTAAATGAACTGGGGTCCTGGCATGACTTACATTTTTCCAAGGATCATTACTTGAAACTACTTTAAGATACCCTTGCTGGGTATAGGGTCATCAATGACATGGCATTCCCCCTGTGCACCAATCATCTCAAATATTTCATCATTGCTGCCATGAAAAAAGGCAATTATGTCCTCAAGACAAGAACACCAGCAAGGAAAGACCAAGGCTGTTCCATCTAATACTGCTATCGTTTAGATCAGAGGAGCAATGTTTTGAACTTGGCGATGGTTGGACATATTGTGAGAGGTTTTCTGGAGTGGGAACATTCAAATCAAAGAGATGTTGAGGAATGAGGAAGGAGGATGTATGAGCAAGACTAAGAGGGTCTCATAACCTGTTGAGGAACAGCAGGGACTGACAGAAGCTTTACTAGGAACTCATGACAATGACCAAGTGAGATTGATAAGTTTATTGTTCAGTGAAGAAAAGTGGGAAAAGGAGAGAGTAACCAGTAATAAAGTAGAGATGGGCTGCTTGGTAGAAGCATACACTCAATACAACCATACAATCACTAACATACGGGCTTCTTATTCCAACAATTTTGATTTAAAGAAAATTTAGAGACAAGTATTGGCACAATGTATGATAAAGCAATGTTTGTTTTTATCACAAAGGACCCAGGACAAAAGGCTCAGAGATGTTTGGGGCCAATTTCAGACTTCTTTTTCCAATTGAAATTGTTTGGGGATTGAGATGAGACCATTTGAAAAGATGGAAGGCCAATTGCCCACTGATTCCAAGCAGAAAATGTTCCAGGGATCAATGGTGTAACAGAGTCAGGGGAAACTGTGGTGTTCAACCCAGTGGCATCAGGAGATATTGGAAGCGGATTTTATTTGTCATAATTCTCTTCAGTATTCACATTGACATCCCCTTTAGTGTGTTTCAAATGAGAGGTGTCTGAAGCATCAGAAGAATTTTCTGTTTGTTTGTTATCCTTGCCATCAATGGAAATCAACATTGAAATTTTAGCACCAAAACCATCTTTTTTTTTTTAAAAAAAAAAAAAAAAAAAA
>SMGU01007305.1:0-49627 GCA_004348175.1 Puccinia novopanici
AAAAGACTTGAGAGAAAGAAGGAGAGATTTCTTATCAACACGAGGGGAGATGATCGGAGCGACGAGCCGACGAGCGGAGAGGGACAGGGGGAATTGTTGTTGTTGTTAGGTTTTTTTGAGGATGAGGTTGTTCTTCGGATGATGATGATGATGATGATGACGGTGGCGGGGCTGCTAGCGGCTTGGAGCGATGCGGTGGCCGGGGCGGCTTGTCGTCGATGATCGAACAAGCCGTTCCGAGCGTGGAGGGGGCGCGTGCAGATATCAGGGACGTGGCCTGCCATCGCGGGGAGAGCCATGTGTTCCAGGACGCAAGGGGTGAGTGCGCTTCGAAGCCACTTTCCATCCTCCTTAACACTTTCTGCTCAACATTCCCGTCTCTCTCTCTGGCCGGAATGCCCCTCCTCCACTCCCACTCGTAGATCCGTTTCCCCCCGCTCCAGTTCGGCCCGCTCATGACGCAACAAAGCAGGAGAATCATGCAGGCGCCCAGGACGGCGAGAACCAGGTCGCCAGCGCCGAGCAGATGGCGGAAGCGTGGCGAAAGGAGCTCGCGCAGGCCATGGAGACCCTCGAGCGTGAACGCCCCACTGGGCACGCCAGATGCAAAGTCGAGCCTTATAATCCTCTTCCCCTTCAACCTGTGTGTGTGTGGAATCTGATTGTGCGACTGGTGGACGAATGCAGATGCGCCGGAGCTGTTCGAGAGTCTGCCGAGCTACCTGAACGTGCTGGTCGGCCAAGAGTTGCAGACGGTCGAGGCGCTGTTATTCGGCGACCGGGTGGGGGGAGTACGGGGAGGGGAGGGGGGGATGGCGAGGGTGCTGAGGTATGGACAGGAGAAGATGGGGCAGGAAGAGATGGAGAGGCTGGTGTCGCGAGTCGAGCTGCCGCAGTCGGACCTGCTCCGCCGGTTCCTTGCATCCCCGTCGCCCGCCGCAGCGTCCGGCCAGGTCGGGAGGCCGAGCTCCTCTACCTCCGCCTCCAGGTCCGACGCATGGTGCTCGCCGCTAAGACCCCCCTCATCCACCTCCTCACCCCTCCTTCCACCGACCTCGACTTGATCGACAGGGCCGTCCTCATCCACAACAGCAGACTATTCATCACCTGCGCCACCCAACAGCGCAGCACACCCGCCCACCAAGCCGCCAAAGGTCCGTCTCTTCCCGCTCGCTCATCTGGTGTTGTTTTTCTCCCCGTCCGGCCCGCTGATGCCTTTCTCTCTCAGTGGCTTGGGACGGGCATGCCGAGATGTACGACGCGGAAGAGAGGACGCTAGCGGAGCAGGAGGAAGCGATGCGAGAATCCGCGATTGGGAGCTGATGTCGGGGTGGAGGATGAGTAGGGAGGATGCGACGGGTGAGTGGAGAGAGAGTTGATGGGCGGAAGCAGCGGTCGAAGCGGATGACTGACGAAAGACACGCTGGCCGCAGGGGTGTATGGGCTGGTGGGGAAGGCAGCGGAGACGGAGGTGCGGGCGCAGATGGAGCGGACGATGGGGCGGCAGGAGTTGCTGGCGGAGATCGCGGCGGACGTGATGGGGTAGCGGACCGGCCGGCGCCGCCGCGGGTGGTGTACGGGCTAGTGCGGGACTGGCTGACGGGACGGGCTCAGAGGCGGCGCGGGCCGTGCCGGTGCCGCGTCTGTCGCGGCTCTGGACGGCCCGCTCTCCCGCCGACCTGCGCCGCTTCGCCGCCGACACCCAGCGCCTCCTCGATGCCCTCCACCGCCACCTCCTCGTCGTCTTCCAAAACAACGCCCACTGGTCCCGCTCCCACTCCCATGCCTGCGACCATTGGTTCCACCAAGCCTCCGCCCTCGCTAACTTGCCCCACATCCAATACGCTCCCAAACTTCTCCAGCGTCGTCAGTCTCTCGCCTCGTCCGTTCTGACCCCCCCGACTCCCTGCTGATCCCCCCTCTTCTTTTCAAGCCTTTCTCGATCAGCTAAGGACCGCTGAATTCGACTTGTTGGGCCGCCCGTCCAAGGGCACGTCTCCCTCAATCCTTGACCAGAGCCCGGCTCTTTTCCTCCACTTAAAAAAATCTCCGCAACTCTTGCTTTCTCAGACTTCTTCAGACTTACACTTTCTCATGAATTACACATCTGCACTTTTTAAAAAATTGAGCCATAATTCCTCTCAATACATTTATCAATCTAATTCTTTCTTGAATGCATCATGTTTCATCCAAGTTTCAGCAATGGCAAAAGGAGAAAAAAAGGGTCTCGTTAAAAAAAAAAAAAAAAAACATCGGTCAAGCTTTGTTTTGGTATTTTCATGGACTAGGTCGCGCGACTCCCAGCGTAGGAAAGCATTACGATGTGCCAGCAGGATTGGGGGAGGACCGGACAAGACTTGCTTGACAAATTGACGAGGTTAATGTGGGAGCTAGAGGAAGAGAGAGGGGAGGCAATGGGGGGAGGGTAGAAGTGAGAGGCGATGTGGTCGAGGGTGACATAGGGAGGGTTAGGGATGGGGGTAGGTTTGGAAGGGCAGATTGAGAAGTTCTGACGATCGAGGACGTTCTGGATGGCTTGGAGATGGGCCTGCCATCCGGCGGAGACCGGCATGAGAGGCTCGTCAAATCCAGCATAAGGGTCAATGAAGGGACAGTACTCGCGATGCTGGTGGATCGGATCGAAGGCCTTGGTGGCGCTGGTGGAAGAGGGCAGTGCCTGCCGATGGCAAAGCTTGCAATAGAGACTGGCCTCTGGAAGGGATGCAGACCCCTGTTGTTGCATGTGGTCCGAGGATTCTCTTCTCCCTCCCTGGATTAGTTTGACGGACCAGCCACAGAGAGCCAGGATCAGGGCGGCGGTGGTGGGACAGTTTCGAGTGCTGGCGTTGGAGGATGATTGAAGGGCGATGGAGAGGGTGGTGATAGCCTGCTCGGAGAGAGTATGTTGGACTTGGAAGGGGCGAGTCCGTTGGGGAATAAGATATCCGAGATTTCGGTGGCGGTTTGGATGAGAGTGTCGAAGGTTTCTTGGCTAGTTTTGGAGCGAGGGGGAGCATAGACTGTGGGAGGGCAGCGACGAGTCCTCCAGGGACAGGCGGGACGATGCTGGTGGGACCTCATGCGAATGCCCAAGGTGCGCAGCTGGATGCCGCTGGGCGAGGCCCAGTCACCGTTGGAGGGAGTGGCGAGGACCCAGGAGGCGCGACAGTCGAGACACTTGAGCCGGTTCTTGTCCGCATTCGTCCATCCGTATGCCGCCATGCTCGGCGGCGACAAGGGCGCGGCTTGCCTGCAGGATAGCTCGACAGCTTGTACGTCTCCAGACGCCGCAAAAAATCCGCCTGGGAACTGGGTCGGATCCAACCTTTCTTGGGCTTTGCGTCGCCCGTTATGCTTCTCTCCTTCCCTCGACTGTTCCGTGCTCGTAATGCTTCCAGTGCGGGCGTCGAGATGAGTCGTCGTGTGGGACTGTGAATCGTTTTCTTCCTGGAAGAAGAACACATGGTCAACTGCTTTGAACACGCCCTACCTAGGATAGTTGATGACGGACGTTGTGGTGGCGCTACTACTACTGGCTGTTTGGTTATCGGGAAGCGAGTCGATCTGGTTGAGGATGTGGAGTGCATTCTGGAGTTGTGATGGGTTGATGGTTGTTGACATTTTATTATTTATTGTGATTCCCTTTGGGATGAGGAATGAGTGGTAGAAGAGTGTGCCAAGAAATACTTTCACTTAGGACAGCCACACACTGACACTGTACATACTTATGCACTCTGTTGACCACTCAACCTCACTCAACTCGTCAACTCGAATCTCAACAACAGTTTCAATCTCAACGACAACCTCATCCAAAACGACATCCTCATCATGCTACGCAAATATCAGACCAAGGAAATGTTCACCGATCCAACTCCAGAAGTCAGTCTCACTTATAACTAACTATAACTAACAAAACTAACCCATGACTTCCACGAAAGTCTATCTTCTGTAACGCATTCGGACTACCACACGATCAACATCCACTCACCGAAATCAATGCCAGCTTCTCCTTACAATCAAAACCAGATGTCTACGTAAATACAAAACAATCACTCTATTTCCACTTCACACAACCTTGCTCAAACACTTTCTCTTTAAATCCTTACACAGTCTGGAAAATTATCTCTCACTGAAAGATTCCTGACCTTCGTCTCGGTCGATCGGAGATCCTGTCGCTTCTCCCTCCCCCTCGCTACCATCAGGAAAGTCGAAAAAGTCGCTGCCCTCCCTTCCTCCGATTTGGGCCCCCCACCCTTCGCCATCTGCTTCATAGTTTGGCACGAAGACTTAAAATATGTTGGTCAATCTAAAAATCGTCCAACAGCTTGTTTTCCTTTTTGCACTAACTTCATTCGTCTCTCAAGGTATTACAACTCAACGGCCTCAAACCAAGCTGCGAGAGCTTCTGTGCATCTCTGAGAAGCCAGCTGAAAGCAACCGTCCCAGAAATGAAGATACTGAAACCCTTCGTGTCGACATTTTACTCTGAACATCTTCTTTCTGCTCCAAACGAGGAGGATGGCACACACACCACAGGCCAAGGCATCGGCAGTGGTTATCATGCTGGTTTGGGGGCTCAGTTCCGCTATCCAGGCGATCCACGAAAGCTCAGAGAGAAGAGCAAAGTGAAACTATGGAAAGATTACTTCAAACGTATCTCACGTTTCACTCCCTCTCTCTTAATTCCTCTTCTCCTCACCCTCGTCGCGCGATTAACTGATCGGGAAAAATTATCGATCACTTAGAAAACGGTCGCAACCTGACCATCGTCAAGTTTCCCACCTTTATTCGACTGGTTCAAGTTGGCCTGCCAAATAAGTTAAGAGGAGAGATATGGGAAATATCCACTGGATCCATTTACTTACGGATGAGACAGGCAGGCGAATACGAAAGAATATTAAATGACATTCAACTGAACAAAAAACACAAACTCAACTTCAGTCTGGATGAAATCGAAAAAGATCTCAATCGAAGTTTACCCGAATATCCTGCCTATCAAAACGACGCAAACTCATCTTATCACCGACATCCGAGAGCGTAATAGTTGTGAGATGAGAGGTCTAGAGGTGATTCTCAATCCTTGATAATCCGCCATGTTTGCAGCCACATTAGTATTAGAGAGAAAACACATCACAAGAAATACAGTTGGGTTCGGACTCTACATACTGGTTTGCACTCAATTACCAGATCTACGCCAGCCGCGAAGAATGCTTCTATCTACTCTCGATCTTATGTGATATCTGATGTGATCAAATTATACCTTCATACTATACGCCTACCATGGCTGGTACAATCATGGATCAAAAAGTGTTCGATTCTAGTCGCTAGAACCCTCCCAATGTGATCACAACATTTCAAAAGCCCGGGATATACAGCTCAGTTTCGCCAGCCTGCCTTAATTCCTCCCCCTCTATCTTGCTTCCATGGCTCTGGTGCTTGCCTTTGAGGTAGTCGATTGCGTATTGCAATTCGGACCCAGAGTTTGCGCCTTGTTTCTCTTTCTCTCTTTTTCCATTTTGATCGCGATCTTCATCTTTGCCAAAAACTGACTGAGTCGAACAATTTTCATTTCATTTTATCATCCCACTCGGTCAACGCAGGTTTTATTTCAAATAGGGTGAGCTAATCAGTTTTTTTTTGGGACTCAAAAATCCTGCTCAATCAGAATTGGGTGTGCTAACCTATGAGAATACCTGTTTGTTTTCCGCGGTTACCAGTCTTGGTGAGCAAGAATTTGACGCATTTTGACTTGTCAAATTGCTAATTCACCTCTTCATGACACCTTATGATCATTTTTTCCCTCTCTAGCGATTCTAAAGATCAATGACCGGCCAGCCTTGCTCAGAATCAACGATGACGCGGAATAGATCAGGTGAGCTGCTATTTATCAAAAATTGGTGGATTAGGGCAGTTCATGAACTGCTGATTCAGGCTTGATGGTTTCCGCTCCTTTGCTGATGCCGCAAAAAAGTTAATTGGTTCAGAAAGCATCAAATGGCGGGTGTTTCCAGCCAAATCTAATTAGCTCACCATGCATAAACCTACCGTGAACTTTCCTGATGCAGCTTAAAAACAGCTGCATATTCGTAAAAATAGCAGTTCATGAACTGCCCTATTTTATGCACAATCAAATTTCAGTTTGGTTAATAGTCACAGTTCACCTTTTTACATAGTACGATGAGAAATTACTTCCTCATCCTGGGTGATTTGGCATACCCGGGCTCATTGGCTGATTCAAAAGAACGCACAATCACTAGTCATTTTCAAATCTTACTCATAACGGCCTTCCAAGAATTTGGAAATATCATTACTGATGATTCCATCCAGTCTGCCCACAAGAAGTTCAGAAGTGAGATAGTGGACTTGATACAATCATTCTCAAAACGTACAAGTTTGCAAAATTTGAAGGAGGTAGCCAAGTTTACATCAAATCATCAACTTTGCCAGGTCTATTATCATTTCCAACTAGCCATCTACAAGTGTCAAATGAAATCGGTTGGTGGTTTGGGCGAGAATAATCCTAATGGGGTTGGTACGACTCATGAGTTGGCCAGCTTTGGGGAGAATGAAGAGATCAACAGGAAGCTGGAACAACAAATTAACAGGGAAACCTTTTGACTCTTCTTGGCCGATATTGCCAGTTGGGAAAGGGACAAAAAATTGGTCCAGTCCATCGGTTTTTGGGAGAGAGTTGTAAAAGAAAACCAGCAACTAAAGCATTTTATTTTGTGTTAGGGTTTTGAAAAAGAAAGACATGAAATAAATAAAGACTGGTTTTAATAGATATAATTTTATCTAAAGCAGCACAAGAGCCAGTAGAATTGTGTGAGGTATATAGGGAGAAAAACACTGTTGAGTGTATCCTATTGTATGCTAGGTAAGATGGATAAGATTGAGCAGTGGAGGTAGTTGAATCTGAAAGAGATTGAAATTAGTCTCTCTGTTTCTATTTCGCTAAGTAAAGCTTTCTTACTTAGTCTTGAGCAAGAATGATGATTGCTTATGGTGGTGATGCTATTTGTTGTTCGCAGCTTCTTCTACAAAGTTATGATATAAATTTTAGTCTTTTGCTTTAATAAGCTGAGGCGGGATTATTCTTAAGACATTACCAAATCCAAGTTGGTAACTCTTGTCTTACCTTGCCTTTTCCTTTTCTTTTGATAACGCGAATGAGCTCTCTTGATCACTGTTTGACAGAACGGATTGCATTAGTTATCCGTCTTCTCCTGTCGTTATTCTATTAGGGAAGTTCATGAACTGCTATTTTTACGAATATGAAGCTGTTTTTAAGCTGCATCAGGAAAGTTCACAGTAGGTTTATGCACAGTGAGCTAATTAGCTTTGGCTGGAAACACCCGCCATTTGATGCTTGCTGACCCAATTAACTTTCTTGCGGCATCAGAAAAGGAGCGGAAACCATCAAACCTGGATCAGCAGTTCATGAACTGCCCTATTGCTTACCTGAGGTCTATGATCAGGTAGTGATATCTGTGATCTAATTGGTTCTTTGCAGTTTCTTTCCCAGTTCTGTCTAGTTCTGGTCTGGGTTCTGTACCAGCACAATTTTTGTGTCAGCTTGATATCATTCTTGCTTAATATAGTGAGCTTGCATGATAGGACTCACCAATCCTTGCAGCTAAGCTTTTTTTGTACACCTTGCTGTGAGGTGGCTCGGTTGAGTCTGCTTGTATGCACACCTTATAGTTAGGCGGCTAATTGGAGCTTGTATTTTTAAAATTTGAGCATATGGCCATTGATCACAAGCTGATTGATAGGCACATGACTTCCATATCTCCACCTTTTCCTATCTACTACTAACCTCCTTGTCCTATCTGCTACTAACCTCCTTGTCCTATCTACTACTAACCTCCTTGTCCTATCTGCTACTAACCTCCTTGTCCTATCTACTACTAACCTTGTTCTCACCTTACATAGACTATTTTATGCTTGGGATTGCTCCTATAGGGCAGTTCATGAACTGCTGATTCAGGCTTGATGGTTTCTGCTCCTTTGCTGATGCCGCAAAAAAGTTAATTGGGTAAGCAAGCATCAAATGGCGGGCATTTTCAGTCAAAGCTATTTAGTTCACTGTGCATAAACCTACCGTAAACTTTTCTGATGCAGCTTAAAAACAGCTGAATATTTGTAAAAATAGCAGTTCATTAACTTCCCTAATAAAGGTTTGAACTTGCTCCAAGATATTGTACTTGTCTTGAGTCAATTCATGTTCAATGATCTCATGGCAAACATGCAGGCTTTTTTCAACTTGCATGAAGGAAATAAGTGTATTGAGGAAATGACAACGTACTAGTTAGATGTTTAAAGGAGGATGGATAATTATATTTCTTCTCTCAGCCTAGTCTTTTATCCTTGGTGGGCTGAGGAAATGCTGTGGCAAGTATTAAGATGTGTAACCCTTCTCAGGGTTACAACACCCGCCCCCTTGCCATAGCACCTGCACAACAATAAAACTTCACAGAACAAAGAAATGAAAACTAAATGCCTATTGGCTTTTCAAAATTAGAAAAAATTGAGAATTAAAGAGATCAGGAAAAAGAGGATTAGTCAGAATGTCATTTAGTTTTTCCTTAGTGGTGACCCACATTAGTGTTGTATTCTTTTGAAACAAACTCTCATTAGTAATATAAAAATCATGATCAGTAGGTCTTGTCCTCTTGTTTGAAGCATCATCAGTAGCAACATGTACTGCTGCTTGATTGTCACAGAAAATGTGAAAAACAAAATTTTTTTGTATTACATCTCTCAAGAGATTTCAACTGCAGAGACAATATTATCATACAACAATATTATCATACATGATATTATCCAAGCAGTTACATAAATTTTATTTACATAATTATAAGAATAAATTATGCAATAAGCCATAGAAACCTATTATAATCTGGTAATAAATATATTATAACCTGTACTATATTTCATCCCAATAAATATAGTCAAAATAATGCTACAATGATCCTTTTTCTATTTTTACATAAAAATAAATTTACCTAAACCTTGCTTGAACATTATATTTTAATTATGAAATATTGTGTTTCTCAAATAGCTTGGACCAGTTTTCCAATTTTTTGCAACCAGGTATGGACTTAACTTTGAGTTTAGGTTTTTTTTTGTGGAGGCATGATGACTTTTTGAGGATTTTCCAGCCCAATCAAGCCAGTCTGTAGATACCTGCATGCTCAGCTTGCATAAGATTGATGCAAGCAAGCAGTGTCAACAAGTTTTGAGTTGTCAACAGCAACCCAAACATTCACCCTCCCCTTCCACTGTCTAGTCTGCCCAGATTCCATTCCAAATTCACCCCACCCCCTCTTATTCTGGATCCATTTGCACTAGCGCCTGGTTTTAATAATGGTTTTTTTGCATACACACCAGCAAGAAAGGTTGCTGTTGTTCAAATGCCTTTGAGAAGCCACTCAAAAGTCAAAATCTGCAATGTTCATGGTCACTCACTACAAACATTAAGTAAATTCCCAGCATGGACAGAAGTTGAGTTACATGGGAAAGTGGTTAGTCATACAGTGATTACATGATTTTTTTGTAATTTTTTTTTCATATTTTTCATCACAGTTGAACCTCTGTGCTCATCTGGCATGCATTGCCACACCCATATTTCATTGATTAAATATCTTTCTTATTTTCATTTGGCAACAATGCCTGCCAGATGAGCACAGAGGTTCAACTGTGATGAAAAATATGACAAAAATTTACAAAGAAAATCATGCAACTACTGTGTGACTAACCACTGTCCCATGTCACTCAATTGCTGTTCATGCTGGGGATGTACTTAATGTTTGTAGTGACTCAATATCTTGACAATCTTTCAACCACTGGCTGGCACTGTATCACAAGACTTGCGCTGTCATTTGAGACCCAGATGAGTACGAGAAGAGAGGGTGTCCATCAAAGTTATCAGCTGAAGACTGCGAATTTATGATCAAGTTGGTCCACAATGAGCACGGCTTATTTCTAAACAAAATTTGAAAGATAAAATATGATAGCCAAGGCAATTTTCTCAGCCTGCAGGCCATACACAACACATTGGTGAACTGTCAGCCACAGAGATAATATCAACATACCTGATATTTATTATCCAAGTAGCCACAAACCTTAATAATAACTGTAATAAAAATTGCATATTTCACAGAAACAGATAACCGTAATCACCCTTATATTATTATACTATAGGATAGTATTATTTAGATATGTAATCACTACAAGGATTGAATTTGTTACTATATTTGTTATAATAATATTATAATTAAATACTATATTAATTATTAATATTATTACTAGTGCAATATTATTACAATGAAAATAACTTAAACTTATTATCTAGGCCCAAAAGCATGAGTAATAAACTTAATCAGACCCTAATTAATGATTACTGTACCTATTAATAAGATATAAACAGCTAATCACCTGGTAAGGTGCCTACATTATGTATAAACATTGTTACATATGCCTGTACTAATCCTTATTGCACTTGTTACATATAAATACAAGTATCAAAAGAATTAGAATGCGTCACTAATGAGTGTAATATCAGTCACACATGCTTTGAATAACTATTAGTATGCCCTTATACACATAGACAAGTACTGGTAACCCTGGAAGAATCATATATGTGTAGAATATTAATCATATATGCTTATAATAATTCTTATGATACACATATGCTTAAAGAAAGGTGTTAAAAGCCCCAGGAAGTGTCATATGAGTGTATAATATGCTCTAATCATTATTATATGTAATGCATACTTGATACAAATAGTTAACAGCTCCAGCAGTATCATATATAACTGTATACTTATGTATAAGTTTAACTGTAGAATACCATAACCAATAATAATATGAGATTAGGATTTAACAGCTCCAGGAAGCGCCAAAATTAAGCTAAAATACCTCACTTGGGCTTTAATTAAGTTACTGCTGCTTGAATTCCCATCACCAGGAATTAACAGCTCCAGCTAGATAACTCAATCTGATGCTCATTAAATTAACATGTGCTCCAATAATTTACTGCTGCCCTTAGAGCACGCTAGAGAGCACCTAGAAGCGTCACCATTAATGGTACTGGCTTGAAAAATGCCTCAACTGGACCCCAGATTACCATGAGGTCAATCACATGATCCAAAGTTGCCATATGGTACTTCACAGTGATCCAGTGAGCCCCTGATGATGATATTAGCCAACCAGAGGTCACACAGGCCTTCCAGTGAGCGCTTCCAAAGCCCCTCTGAGAATAAAAAAGCCACTGGTTCCTCCTGGTTTGTCCCCCCAGTCAAGAAGAGTCAACCATATACCAGAATTAGCCAACAGTAGTTATAAGTCTTGTAAACAAGCCTATATAATATTTAACCAGTAGCTTTGCTCAGTGTTTTTGCCACCAGATACGAATCATCTGCCATTACTTACAATTTCCCTGTCTACTCTGGCCTTCTGTAGTGGCTCAACCAAGCCTTGAATGATCTTGACCTACTACTTCAATTTGTTATCAAGTCATTATCCTTGTTGAAGACTCCACCAACCCAGTAAGTTTAATCACTTACTCCATCAACCACCTTCCCTGTCTACCTCAGCAGGAAGAATACATTGATTTATCTGGATTTCCCTCCCTGTATCAGGTTGAGAAGAGCTTTACAGTTAAATACTGAAGCTATTACCCTTTTATTAATTACTCATACAAGAAAAACCTGACATTAATCAATCCAAACCATTTTTATCAACACTCAGAGTGCAACCCAGTGCCTGTATACACCTGTTCAGCAGCATAGAGGCTGACATGAACCAATTGTCAATCACGTTGAAGAAAGAAGATACAGTCAACATCAAGAAGTGCTTAGTTTCCAAATATGTGTGGTTTGAGCGCATGAAGGATGTTCCTGCCGAGTTCCTGGTCTTCACTGGTAAATATTTCCCTACATGTTGCTTATTGCTTCTGGTGCTGATGATTCCTGGCTCAACCCATCAGACGAAAGTGTGTTGCGTGACTGTGAACTCCTGCGCACGTTTTCCCGATCTTCTTGTGGCATGCCCTCACAGAGGCTCAAACCCGCCAGAATCCGGAACGGCTCAGCATATTGCCTGCAATAAGTCTCCATGGAAAACTGGTCATCTCGGTCAGAACGGATACGTAAAATTCTAAGAAGTATGAACACTTCTTGAAATATGACCTTGTGCATTCAATTATTTGTCTTTGGAGGGTGGCAATTTGGGAGAATGCTGACACAAGTGCACAGTTACCTTGGATGAACAGGTACCCAGCTTTTGACTCCATATTGGTCTGTGACAATGCATGGATTCACAGAGGCAGAAGAGTCAAGCAGCTGTGCAATGAAGCTGGGTTTCTGCTTGTATACCTTCCTCCATACTGCCCAGAGCTCAACCTAATTGAGCTCTGTTTTGCAGAAATGAAGCAAAACCTCCGGCGAACACAAAGGATGACCTACACATTGGATGCCAAATGGAAGCTCAGGTTGACTTTTGCTCATGTGATCACCCACAACCTGTTTTACAACCAGCGGTGGGCCGCTACGCTACATGTGAAAAATAGTGTAGTGTAGCGGTCAATTTTTTTTTTTGCCAACACTGTAGCGTTAGCGGCGCTACAGGGCCGCTACGCTGTGTTATGCTACGCTACAGCGCTTGTAGCGGCTATTTTCCGCTACAAAGCACTGTAGCGCAGCGTAGCAAGGACTTTTTTTGGCCTCGCTCTGTTAGCGTTAGCGCAAAACCGCTAACAGCAACGGCAAAGCCGTTAGCTGTTAGCGGTTTTACGCTACGCTATGCTATGGTAACACTACCGTTAGCGTAGCGGCCCGCTATTGTTAAAACCTCTACAAACATTGTGGCTATGACGTCCCCCACCGCAATCTTGATCCTTGGTTGAATACTGTAGCCTGTGGTTGTTTTAGCACGCTTTTTTCCAGTTCTTGTTTCCAAGCTGTAGAAAGCTTGATTGTGTGTTTCCATTTGATTTTCCAGAATGAATCCCCTCTCACTCATCACACATAATGATAGTGTCTGAATAGCTAGAATTGGGTGAATGGAATATGTTGTGATTGCATTATTGCTTCACACTAAGTGATAATGACAAAGTCCCAAAACAAATGACAATAACATCCTAATCACAATAGTGACAACCCAATAAAGAGGCACTTGAGTTGCCTCAGATTTTTTCAATAGTTTTTTTTTTCATGGTTCACTTGAAAGATACCTCAAACTCATAAATTGGCATCCCAAGACTCAAGATCAAAAATCTGTGGGTCATTACCTTGGAATAAACTTTCAGATCATCACCAGATAACAATAAATTTGTTTTGGGATACTTTTTCAGTGGTAGACAGTGAGAAAAACAGGCTGAGCTTTTTTTTATAAAATTTTTTTAGATCACAATCAAGCTCTCTTTGGAACAATATTTGAGTGGTACAGTGTGGAAAACAAGGGGAAACAATTTTGGAATTTCATTTTTATTGTGAGTGGGTATTTTAGGGAGCAGGCATGTATCAAGGTGCAAGAACAAGTTTACTGCCATCACTTCAGAGTCAACAATATTAGTCTTTTTGGTTGGCTGTACAATGGGGCCAACTACACAATCAATCATTTATGCATGGCAAAGTATTGTTCATAATTGGCCACGTTATCAAATAAAACAGTCACCACACCCAGAGTCAGGCCAAGCTCCCTGACATCTGATTGGAGAAGTCCGTGCAATTTGAAAACTTTGTGCAAGGTGAATCTGTTTGCAAGGATGATGTTGAGTGTATCCTCCTTTTTGTTGATGACCAAGAATTTTGTGTACCCCTCAATATGAGATTCATTAGGGGCGAGGAAAGAGGGGCATTACCATTGGAATCTCCATCAGAATCACTTTGATTATTGCCGCGCCCACCAAGGAGACTGGCTAGCAAATCTAGGCCTTTGGAATTGACTGTCCTCTTGCTTCTGGCTGAACCACTGGATTGGCTAGAAGCTGATTCAACCTTTGCGCATTTGGCTCCTTTCAAAGTCATATAATGCAGTGGTGAGGTGGGTCAGATGGAGTCACCTCCTCCTTCTTTCCATCTGAAAAAGAGGTGTTGATTATCAGCACTGTAATAAATCATTAAAGAGCATACTATTACTTACCAATGCACGGCTGTCAGCCCCTGCTAGCCTGGACAGCGCAGAGAGCAGACAAAAGGCCGACTCTCTGAGAGTCGAGCAGGCTCCAAGCAGAAGGATATATCAAGGCAAACAAGAAAATGCAAGCCTGACTTGCATTTAGTTGAGTAACCTGTCCGCTTGACAGCGGACTAGAAGAAGCTGGAAGGAGGAGGACCGCAAGGTGGGTCTCCCCTCCATATATTACTGGGGACTCTGAGGATAGAGCTTTTCCCCAGATCATAAGAAAACCAAGCCCGCTACATTACTGCTAGAGACGAACTGTCTATAGCTTGTGATTGGGGCTTTCTCTTCTTTAGATCAATCTCCACTTTCAGATCCCTACAACCTCCCTCAAGACAACTTCCTCGACCACCTTTCTCATCAACCTCCTCACTCTCCCCAACTCGCCCCAAAGGACAACTTAGGGCCTCGGGTAAGTCAGGCCTTTGTAGCTTCTTTTCTCCATCCCTGGGTTGAAAACCCGTAGGCCTGTTTCCTACCAGCCCCTCTAGAGACTAGAGGAGTGGCTTGCCCTGGATTCTCGTTCCTGTGTGCATCTCAGTGGGAAGATCCCTCTGACCAGTCTGGTCTACATCCGTGTCCGGGTAGCGTCACCTCAGAGACCACCCTGACATTTGGGGGCCTCATCGGGAAATTTTCCTGATTCCTGTTTTCTTCTACTCAAACTCATTTCTTTTTTTTCTTTCTTCTCCTCTTCCCTCAATTTCTTTCAGGATAGCGAGAAGCTTTTGCCAAAGATTGGTGGATCTTGTGTTGCCCTCTTTCTGTCGTACTAGTAAGTTAGCAGACTAAAATCTTTCTTCCGATTCCTCGACCTTCTGATCTTGATTCCTCTTTGTTCAACGCAAGTGTCGTTTGCGCGGACCGCACCTGTACAGCCTCGAGCCAGCAGGACTCCTGAAACCAGAAGTCTGCCGGATACCAACCGCATACCGGTGGCTGCAAACAGTGTCCCTCGCGCTGTTGAACAACAACGAGCTGAAGTAGCTCAACTTTTTGCCAACGCCTTCCGTCGTACCGGGAATACTGCGTCGACAGCAGCACCAGGGATCTCGCCGGCGTCGTCCAATCGGATTCGCGGAACTGGAGTTGTCGACCCTTCACTTTCGGGGGATAGCATCATACCTAATTTAGATCCTGCTCTTGCTGCTCAGGGATCTACTCGTAGTTTGGCTGGCCAATCAGCTCTCAACAGCGTCGGATCGATCTTAAACGATTCATCCACCCTTAACATACAAAGAGACCTAACTACCGATAATCTTCGCGCCTTCGACCGAGGCGTAGGCAGAGAAACCGGAACGGTACAGGGTGAATCTGACCTCGAATCCATCGAGCTTATCACCGGTGAGTGCTATAGCTATAATGTCGGCTTCAGATAAGTCGACTGAGAACACCTCGTCGGTTGCCAGAGCGACCCGGTCCGCCAAACCTACCCTTACCGGCCCAGGCGACTTCAAACGCGCCTCCTCCAGACGATCTGCGCAGAGCGACGCAGTTCATGCTCAGCTCGCACCTGGCCTTCAGGGAGCAGTACCTGTTGGCTCAGGCGGCGAACAACACGCCGGCGATGCGTGTACTCCGGACTCAGGCGGCCCGGAGTCATCGCACGCTGGAGGGACTCATGGGTCGGGACACCCTCCTGCGCCACACCGAGGGTTGGAATCCAATCCAACTGGCGAACCCGACCCAAGGGTTCCCGGGACCCGCTCCGCCGAATCACCCGGCCGGGCCGCGGAACAACCAACCACAGGCGCAGCGACCGGCGAATCGGGCCCAAAGACCACCAGCTCCTCACGGGGGACCGCAGCCGGCCGAGAACTCCCGGATGAGGAACCGACAAGATTATCGGGCGTCGGTATTCGGGGAGATGTTCCGAATGACCCGAGTGATGCAGGGCGGCTACCAGTCGCTAGACCAATCGAGGCAGCGCAACAGGGGGAACCGGCCCTACTGACTCTGACGGCCGCTCGGGATATTTTGAAGATCATGTTTGATGAGCTGGAAAAGGTGGTGGATGGTAACTCCAAGCAGGTAGTGGCTCACTTGAATACATCCATCTCGCAGATAGTGACTACTATGGCTCGGGATGTAGCTACACCTGTTTCAAATCATGTAATGAGGCTGAACGACATCGTTCAGACTCATATTAAGTCTGTTGGTTTTTCTCTTTCCAATCTCTCCGGTGTTTGCAATTCGAACGCTACGTCTGCGCAGGTCTCCTACAATAAGATGCTTGAGATATCCCAGGATATTAAGTCCCTGGGCATACAGTTGGCTTCCTCCCAACTCAAGATTGAGAGTCCCGACATGTCTGGGGTTGAGAAAAGGCTGAGTGCAGCCATTCAGACAGTGAGTGATCGATTCGGGAAGGCTTTAAAGGACAAGCCTAGTTGTGATTCAGCAAAACTTGTCCAAGTCATGCAAGATCTTGACGCCCGAGTCTACCAGCTAGAAAAGACCCTATCCTCTCAAGCCCTGGCTAGTGATGTCAAGATAGCTGTGGACGGGCTGGGAGCTAGGCTAGGGAGAATAGAGCGTCTCCTTGAGTCTAAGCCACCTGTTGACACGGGGAAAAATGTGGCTGTGGCTATTGAGGCCACTATGGCCAAGGTTATGGGGAGATTAGACCAGTTACTCTCTACAAAGGTAAGCCCAACTCAAGGCCATGTAGACACTCAGGAGCAAATCATCTCAGCAGTGGATGCTGCTGTTAGCAAAGCAATGTTAGAGATGAAGGAACCTGAGAGCCTTCAAATTGGCCAAGGGAGAAGGGAGTGAGCTTGTCCCATGAGATAGAGGACTTACACACCAGGATAGAAGAGGGTAGTGAGGGTCAACGGCGAGATTTCTTAAAGCTGAATGAGCGGTTGGACTTCATGTTAAGTCAGAATCGTTCAGAAGGGGCTAGGCTGCGTACTGAGGTCTCAGAGCTGGCAGACGCAGTGAAGGCTTCCACCTTGAGAGATACCAGTGTACCAATGGCTGGAGCCGGGAAAGAAGATGCCAAAGGGCAAAGAGATGAAGATCCTGTTAGTTTGGAAGTGCAAAGGCAATTAACTAATGCCATTTCAAAATCTGACTGGCCTACCTTTTCTGGAAAAGGGGAATATGATCACATGGATTTTATCCACTGGATTGATTCAGCCAAAAGACATAGTAACCTCAATGATGGAGTAATTGTGCTAAAACTTCTGACAATCCTGACTGATGGGGCCCGATCTTGGTTCAAGACTATGGAGGCAATCCACCAGAACAAAACATGGAGTTTCTGGAAGGCAGAAATTTGTAAGAAGTACGGTACATCTAGCTGGAAGCGTAAGAAGGAGGATGCCTTTGACGCTGACAAGTTCATACCAGGTGAAACTGCTCCGGCTGACTGGGTTACCCGCCAGTATGATCGTCTTCAATGCTTTTCCCCAGGTATTACTCAGGAATCAATCAACTGTAAGCTGCTTAGACTCATGGACAATGAGGTTGAGTTTGCAGTCAAGACTGCCATGCGGGATCCGGGAGCAGATTTGAGTAGCCTCACTAATATCCTGGAAGACATATGTGACAAGACACGTCTGGGGAGGAGGCGCTTTGTGCCAAGACAAGTGGCTCCTGAGAAGGTGTTGTCTGGTCCTGTGATGAAACCTAAGCCAGGGGCACCCCAACCAGGAGCAGCAGGGTTGGTGACATGTTACACATGTAATGAGAAAGGGCACACTTCAAGAAGATGTCCCAAGAAGGTCAACAATGTGATAGAAGAAGATGTGGAAGCTGAGGATGAGGAGGGGAGCTCCTATGATCCTGAGGGCCCCATAATTGGAGAAGCATCCCAGGGAGCTTATGCAATAGGAGTTTCTGTGGGCAGAAACAATCTAGTACGCATGATGTGTTGCAACAGGGATTGCATGGTCCTGCTAGACAGTGGAGCAGTCCGGTCTGTAGTAGGGAAAAACTACCTGCAACGCTTCTGTCCTGCTTGGGAGAAGTTTATCTTGCCTATTGAGCCAGGAAACTTTCACAGTGCATCTGGAGCATTGGTACCCCTTGGGGTGGTGAACATCAAGCTTCAGCTTAGCACCATCCGCATGGTGATTCGGTTTGTAGTCATGGAGAACATGACATCAAAATACTTTATAGTTGGAAATGACTATTTGGTTCACTACAAGATTTCCTTGTTGAATAATGAGCATCGCCAATTTACAATTGGTAAACGTGTCTTTGATTTTGATGAGTCTATCAATGCAGTTGATCCAGGGGAGAAAGCTACCAGTTCCTTTGGAGAGGAAGTGGCAAGGGATGCTAAAATTTCAGCCGAGCTGTCTGATGCCCAACGGTCTGGCCTAATTTTGGTTCTGACACGATTCAAATCAGCCTTTGCTACAGCTGATGAGCCATTTGGAGCAATTAAAGGGCATGAGGTTGAGGTCACTCTCACAGTGGAGAAACCATATCCTTTAGCATTGAGGAAGGCACCTTACCCAGCAAGCCCCCGGAGCCGTGAGGCCATAGAGGAGCATGTGCGCCTACTTACTCAGATGGGGATTCTTCGCAAAGTGGGGGCTAATGAGAGTGTTGATATCACAACACCTGTTATCATAGCGTGGAACAATGGGAAGTCCAGGCTGGTGGGTGACTTCCGGGCTCTTAATACGTACACCACACCTGATCGGTATCCTATGCCCAAGATCACTGAGTCTTTGACAAAGCTCCATGGAGCACGTTTTATCACATGTATGGATGTTCTGAAGGGATTCCATCAGAATGTGGTGTCTGAAAACAGCCGTCGTTTCTTGCGTATAATCTCCCATATGGGGGTACACGAGTATCTGCGGATGCCTTTTGGAATCAAGAATGCCCCATCTCACTTCCAGAGGATGATGGACAGCGAGTTTCATGAAGAGCTGAGTCAGCTTTGGCTTATAGTATACATTGATGACTTGATTATATTTACTGACTCATGGGAGACCCACCTGGAGAAACTGGCCATTGTTTTGGGGAAAGTCTCTAAGATGGGAATGAAGATCTCCCTGACAAAGTGCTCCTTTGGGTTCTCAGAGCTAAAAGCTTTGGGACATATTGTGAATGGGCTAACCTTGGGGGTGGATCAAGGTAGGGTGGCAGCAGTGCTGCTAAAGCCAATACCTGTAACGGTCAAGGAGCTGCAATCTTTCCTGGGTTTGCTGGGTACTATCGACTGCACATCAAGGACTTTAATTTGATGGCTTCATGCCTGTACAAGATTTGTAGTCCAAATGTTGCTTTCGAAATGACTCATGAGCGGGTTGAAGCTTACAAGGCACTCCGGGTTGCACTTACAACTGCACCATTGCTGTTTCACCCAGATCCACGCAGACCTTTTAAGCTTTATGTTGACGCATGTATGGAGGGTATTGGTGCTGCGTTGCATCAAATCCAAATGGTTGGGGATCGAGAGCAGGAGGGGCCAATCTGCTTCATCTCTAGACAACTGAAGGACTCAGAGAGGAGATATGGCGCCTCCCAATTGGAGTGCCTTTGCTTAGTGTGGGCCTTGGAAAAGCTTTACTATTATTTGGATGGATGTGTCTTTGAGGTAATAACTGACTGTGTTGCATTGAAGTCCCTCCTTAACATGAAGACACCCAGCCGGCACATGATGCGTTGGCAGATTTCCATTCAGGAATGGAGGGGGTCTATGACAATAGTTCATCGTGATGGCCAGATTCATAAGAACGCTGATGGGCTTTCCAGGTGGGCACTGCCAAATGACAGCAGTAACCCAGCAGCAGACCAAGAAGAGCTGCAGCGTGAAGTTCCAATCATGGCCATTTGTGTGAGTGGTTTGGCCGAGGATTTTTGGAAATCTGTTGAATCCAGTTATGAGACAAACAGGAACACAGCGTGTCTGGTTGGAATCCTGAAGTCCAAACACATCCAGCAGGACTTGGTGGCTCAGTTGGAGGAGCCGTGGAAGGCAGGCTACCTGGCTGGTAGGTTTGTCCTTTTGGATGGGCTATTGTATCATCGCACTGGGAATCACTGTGCATTGGTGCTTGTGTTAGAGGATCACATTGCAACAGTACTTCATGAGTGCCACGATAATGTGACAGCCGGCCATTTTTCGAAGGATCGTACCATTGAACGCCTCAGGGTGTTAGCCTGGTGGCCAGGATGGACAGCACGGGTAGAGAGGTACTGTAATAGCTGTGACCGGTGCCAAAAGGCTAATAGGGCTACTGGGAAGCGTTTTGGGCTGCTTCAAGCAATAGATGAGCCTAAGCAGCGGTGGGAAGTGGTGAACATGGATTTTGTCACTGCTCTTCCACCTGGTGGAAAGGATAGCTTCAATGCAGTGCTGGTAGTAGTGGACCGTTTCTCAAAGAGAGCTAGGTTCCTGCCATGTTACAAGGATAACACAGCTATGGATGTTGCCCTGCTGTTCTGGTCGTCCATCATAAATGATGTTGGGTGTCCAAAGGTGATTATTAGTGATCGTGATCCAAAGTTCACATCTGAATTTTGGCAGAATTTGTTTGATTTGTTGGGCACTAAGCTAGCTTTCTCAACGGCCTATCACCCACAAACTGATGGTTTGGCTGAAAGGATGATACAAACCCTGGAGGACCTGATCAGACGGTATTGTGCCTTTGGTCTCCATTTCAAGGATGGGGAAGGGTATACCTATGATTGGGTGTCTTTATTGCCAGCCCTGGAGTATGCTTATAGCTCTAGTGTACATGCAACTACTGGTAAGACACCATTTGAGTTGGAAAGGGGATGGGTGCCTCATATGCCCAGAGATTTGCTTCTCAGCAAAGCGGTAACGCTACACCTTCAGCAGAGAGGTTTCAGCACATGATGCTGAGTGCAGAAAAACATGCGAGTCAATGCATACAGGAAGCCGTGGCCTATAACAAGGACAGATGGGATAAATCCCATCGGGAGCATGATATTGTGGTTGGTGATCGAGTTTTGGTTTCAACAGTAAACTTCCAAAACTTAGGTGGAAACAAGAAACTCAAGGATGCCTTTGTTGGCCCTTTTTTTGTGAAAGCCCTCCATGGCCGCAATGCCGTGGAGGTGGTGCTTACAGAGGGGTTTGATCTCAAACACCCAACATTTCCAGTTAGCCTGTTGAAAAAGTACATTACGGCAGATGAAAGGAAGGAAATTCCAGCAGCTGTGGTTCCCCCGGAAGTACGGGAAGATCCTAACATAGGTTGCCCATCCAAAGTTCTAGACGAAAAGCTAACCAGGGTTCAAGGGCAGGATTGCCGCTTTTACCTGGTTCGATTTAAGAATGCAAGCGCTGATGCAGATAAGTGGCTACCTAAAAAAGACATATCAAATGCAGATGTGTTACTGCGACGTTTTCGTATGCAAAAAAGAACCAGGGAGACAAGGATTCGTGCCATCCTTTTTTGTGGGGGCGAGTGTCAGCTTCCTGCTAGTCCAGACAGCGCAGAGAGCAGACAATAGGGGGCCAAGGGCCTAATCAGATGCTCTCTGTGTGTGTCAGAGGTGCTCTGTGTAAGGACCGGGAGGTGGGAAACCACCCGGAAAGAGAAGTCAACAAGGCATGGTAAGCATGACTTGTGTGTAGTTGAGTAACATGCCCGCTTAACAGCGGGCTAGAAGATGGAGGAAGGGAGTGAGGCTCCCTTCTGGATATATTTTGGGGACTCTCTTGAAGGGAGTTTTCCCCAGATGATAAGAAAACCAGACCCGTTCCATTACTGCTATCGACATCACCGTCGACAGCTTGTGATTGGGGTTTTTTCCATATTCTCTTTGATCGACTTATCTCTTCTTTATCTGATCACTCCTGTTCACTCTCATCACCTCCGACTCTATCTCTCCAACCCATCTTCCTGTCACCTCCGAAGCGAAGGACTCCAGGTAAGCTCGGGTTTCCCTTTTTCCTTTCTCTCTATCTAGCTGGGTCCTTGACCCTGTAGGCGTGCAGATCTCCCTACCAGCCCCTCCAGTACGGAGGAGTGGCTTGCCCGGGCCGTAGGCTTTGAGAGCACGACAGAGGGAGGATCCCCTGTCATTAGTCCAATCTAGCTGGTGTTAACACCCTAGCTTGCCCGCGCTGAGCTCAGTGTAGTCCAGCTGTTATTCAGGGCCAGGTCACATTAGAGACCTCCCCTGACAGGTGGCAAGCCGTTTTTTTTTTGGTTGGCAACCCCACAAGTTGTAATTTTTGAATATGGTTCTAATTGGGGCGGCAACATCTGTTTTTTGGGTTGGCAACCTCCACACTATGTCCAAGGCTGGGTTTCTGTGGCTTGATGTCCCCTGGCCGCTCTGACAGCATCCATTGTAAAGCTCAAAATTGTCACTGAAGACCTTTTTATGAGTGTTGGAAGGGATGAATGAGGATACCTCTGCCTTTCTGTGATTCTAGACACTAAACAAGCCCCCCAGTCTTGGATTGGAAGGTTCAATAAAGTAATAGCAGGGGGTGTATCAAGATACTACTGTTGTTTAGAAGTGGTTTTGATTTAGATAGAAAGAGGGTGTTGTAGAGGTAATTGGTGAGAGTGGGAATTGAACAGAGGTTGGTGATAATAAAGAGATGTTATGAGTGATTAGGGGTGATGAATGATGATTAGTGATGATGAGTGAGGTGTGGGAGCCAGTGCTTTAACCAGGGATTGAACACAGGTCCTAGTGATAGGGGTATATGAGTTGAGAAGGGGTTTAAGTTTGGAAGGGGAAATAGCCTAGTGGTAAATGAACCTGTCAGACCTTGGTCTTGCCCAGCACTTGAACCAACGGTGGGCCGCTACGCTACACTACGCTACATGGCCAATAACTGTTAGCGTAGCGGTTTTTTTTTCTCTTCCAAATTTGTGTAGCGTTAGTTGTGATATTGTTCTGCTACACTAACTGTTAGCGTAGCGGAAAATTTTCCTTAAAATTTTTCTGTAGCGTTAGTTGAAAATATTTTCTGCTACACTAACAGTTAGCGTAGCTTTTCTTGAGCTAACAAATTTTGAAGAATCTGTAGCGTAACTTTTTTCCAGCTAACAAGTAGCGTAGCGTAGCTCACTGGGAGCTACGCTACGCTGCGCTACACATGCTACACTACGCTACACTACACACAAGCTACACTGCGCTACATACAAGCTATGCTGTACTTCACTACACCTGCTACACATGCTAAAGAATTTATCAACTCAACCAATTATAGCTTTGGGGCTACACTGGTTAGGATCAAACAATTGGTCACTTGCTTGCTTCAAATTTTATTTTGATTGATCTGTTTTCTTGTTCCTACTATAACAACGGTGATGGATGAATGTGTCCCCGGGAGAATTTTCGCCCAGGATCGTCAATTCATCATCAGAGTCATCATACCAGGAACAATATTACAGTCAAAAAAGATCAAAGATGAAGTTACAAGGAAAACATTAAACGCTTGACCAATGAACAATTCTTAATGAACATGTTGTCTTTCCTCCTCTTTCTCCCTGACTTTTTCCTTGATGCATTATTATGACTGATACGGTAAGATAGTCCCCAGCCTGATATTCAGTAGGCCGGGATCACACATTTCCCGCAGGCATCCATAATACACCAGATCAATTGTCAAGAAAAAAAGAAGGCAAGAAAAATGTAGAATAAAAAATTAAAAAATTGAATGATGGTTGATGAAAGAGTCTTACAAATGAAATGTGATGAAATGGACTGTTAGACAAGTGAACGATTGATTTGTTGACACAGTTATTCATGGTTGATGTGAATTTTCAAGGTTTGTATCCTCATATGGTATAGCAGGACTAAATTTTGGTCTGTCTGGAGGTCAAATGTGATCCACTGGGTCCAATTAGATCCAGGCAGAACGATCATGCCAATTGAGCCCTGTGGACCACACCTCACCTCAGGAAGGTCAAATTATGACTCAAGATATACTAATAGAACCAATTTTGACTATTGACCCAAGTTTTTCACTACACTACCGCTGAAAAAAAAAAAAAAAAAAAAAAAAAAAAAAAAATGAAAAATGAAAAAAATGAAAAAATGAAAAAATAAATAAAATAAACATGTGAACATCCACTTTTGATATTGTGACTGACCTACTCTTTTTCTTGGTCTTAGTGCTATTCAAACTCATGCTACAAACCGGTTCCATTTCCAAAATCAATGGTCAGCATAGCTCATATAGCCGCCTTGCAGCTGAAGCTACGCTACAGGTTAGCGTAGCTGCTAGCTACGCTACAGGTTAGCGTAGCTGCTAGCTACGCTACAGGTTAGCGTAGCTTCTAGCTACGCTACAGGTTAGCGTAGCTGCTAGCTACGCTACAGGTTAGCGTAGCTTCTAGCTACGCTACAGGTTAGCGTAGCTTCTAGCTACGCTACAGGTTAGCGTAGCTGATACCAAAGCTACGCTACTTGTTAGTGTAGCTTTTTTTACAACTAACACCGCTACAACACCGCTAACAGGAAATTTGGTTAGCGTTAGTTGTACTTTGGGGAGCAAAACTAACGCTACGCTAACGCTACAATTTTTTTTTTTCAAAATCCTGTAGCGTTAGTTGTCAAAAATTGGCGCTAACGGTAGCTTTAATGTAGCGTAGCTTAATAAGCTAACACTACGCTACGCTAACGCTATGGGTAGCGTAGCTGGCCCACCATTGCTTGAACCCATGGCCTTATGAAAGGGTTATGTGGTGTAAGAAAGAGTTATGATTCCTGATGTGTTGGTTGTGTATTTGTAAAACTACTACATTGAGTGGCTGATAATAAGGTAGACTAACCAGATGGATAGTGATACAGGGGATAAGGTACTATTGTATTTTGATGCCAGAATCTGGTGAGGGAGGTCAAAACAACTGGGAGAGAGCCTCCTTAAATAGACACAGGTGAGGGTAAATAGCTACAAGGGGACAAGTAAAGTACACGGCAATGAGGCTGTTTCTGCACTGCGTCACTAAAAACATTAAGTACATTCCCCGCATGGACAGTGGTTGAGTGGCATGGGAAAGTGGTTAGTCATACAGCACTTACATGATTTTTTTTGGTAAATTTTTGTCACATTTTTCATCAAAGTTGAGCCTATGCACAGTGCTCATCTGAAATGTGTTGCCAAATTCATGTTTCAATAATTACATATCTTTTTTATTTTCAGTTTTTATACTTCTGCACTAAAAAATGAATAAAAAAATGAAAAAGATGTGGAATTTTTGAAATATGAATGTGGCAATGCATGGCAGATGAGTTTCAACACATAAGTTTACCAAAAAAAAATGTAACCACTGTATGACTAACCACTGTCCCATGCCACTCAACCACTATCCATTCTGGGAATGTATTTAATGTTTGTAGTGTGCCATAAGGCTGTGCTATAAGAGTATGTAAATAAACCTGGTTTGAGATAGGGGAGTATAAAATATGGAAAAAGACTACATGAGGCTGCACTACACTGCTTCTACACATCCATAAGGCTGTGCTGAGAGGTATGCACATAAGAATGGTAATATATGAGGAAGTATAAAATAAGAACCAATGCACAGCTATGAGGCAGTTTACATGAGGCTATGATGTTAAGGCTGTTTTGGGCTGTGAAAACAGTGACAGGTGAAGGACAGGATTGTGATTTTTTTTCATGTAGCTGATGGTGGCAAAGGGATACATTGAATGACCGTAACTTCTGATCCAAGGGGTTTAAGGGGTTGCTGTCCAAGGTAACCAGGGGGTAATTTGGGTGGTAGAGTCCAATTCTTCCATCAAGTTGTGTGATTTTCCACCTGTTAAATGTGAAATAAAGAAAATAGGGGTATCAAATATGACCAAATCCACGATTATCTAATCCACGGGTTTTGAGAAATCGACACTTTTCAAACCCGTGGATAAAATTTTGAAATATGTATTTATTTTCCCAAATACGTATTAAGTATAACCAATTAAAACCACATTTTATTCCCCAAAAACCCACGGATTCCCACATATTTCAGCCTCAGATTTAAATAAACTGCAACAATTATTCATATCCCGTCCTCCCTTACTTTTTTATCCACTGCCACGATTCAATCCTATCACCTCCTCCCTTCTTTTTTTAACAATTTGATCCCCAGCTAGGTATGCCATTTATACATTTCATCCCAATACACACCTAATCCAAATATTCAATTCTTTACCTTGCCAGAATCATGCCTCCAAAAAATAAATCCAATCAGAAAAAATCAACATCCAAGAAAACCACCACCATGCCCAAGAAATTAACTCCTGCTTCCAAGAAATCAACCCCTAAGAGGCCAGCCATCCGACGAAAGTCCAAGAAAGCCAGAGGTAACGATTCCTCTGCAGACGATGATGCTGACAAAACTACCGGTCACTTGAAGAAAGAGGACTACCTCATAATCATCGAATGGCTCAAAATCGAAAAGAATTACAATGCCTGCTTTGGAACTGGGAAGGCTCCTGCTGTTGGACGACCAGCCAAAGGTAAAATCAATGGATTTGAGATGATGGCTATTAATCTTTGAAATCAATCTGCCACCAAAATCAACCTAACACCTCGTCAGATGAAGGATCGATTCAACACCTACAAAGACAAGTACAAGAAAGTCCACACCAAATCATCTCCACAGGTTTTGGATTGACCGATGAAGATCGCAAGGCAGGAATCACCACAATTGATGAGAAGCTTGAAAGCATGTGTCCCCACTATCATGAAATGAACGAGTTGATGGTAGATCGAGCATTTGTCAACCCTTGGTTCAAGGTTGATGCCCAAGCTGACAAAGAATCCACGCCATCATCCACTTCTGAGGCAGCTGGAAACGATATTAGAAGCAGCGACACAGAAAGCAAGGGTGATTCTGTATGTATTTCCACTAGTTCTTAAAATCATTTGAAGGCAACTTACCCATTCATTATATGGAATTGCTTGTGAGTTCAGGTTGAGGATTCCGATAAATCTGATGCAAGTGATAAACCAGTGGAGAATGATCAGAATGAAGCAGATAAGGTGCGTTAAACAATTCAAAATACAGAAACTGGGGTAGAAAACAGAAAATAACAATTTATCTTTTCTTATCTAGAGTGAGGAGGCCAAGGAAACCAAGAAGAAATCAACCTGCTGGTGAAACGAATAAACGGGGCCACACTGGAAACAATAAGGGCTCACCAGTGCAAGAAGAAGACCGTGCAAGCTCCCCTGACTTCTTACCCTCTGATGTGATTCAAAACTCCAGAAACAAAACCAAAAGCAAAAAACCAAACGATACGATCGGATGTTAGCCCAACTCACCCCCTCAGAGCGTGCATTGGATGAATCCTCTCAAGACGATTCACCTGAAAGACAGACTCCCAAAGACACTTCCAAAGGAAAAAGAAGGGCTTCGAACTCTCAGAACATCAACCCCAAGAGCCGAGGCACACCAAAGGAAGCTCCCAATCCATTCAAATCATACGAGGAGTATGCCTCCAAGAGAGATGCAGGTGAGCACATTTGATTTAGAAATGAAAATTTCATGGATCAACAACTGACATTCAAATACTCCCCAAAAATACTTAGGAAAGGCCCAAGTTGCCCGAGATGGGCTCACCTTGGAGATGCTGAAATTCGAGCGACAGATCAAAAACGATGACAAGGGGGTTGAACTTGAGGAGAGAAAATTCAATCACTCGATCACACTGGAAGAAAAGAAGTGGGATCATGGAGTCAAGCTTGAGGAGAAGAAGTGGGATCACGGTATCAAGCTGGAGGAGAAAAAGCTCGACTGGGAGAAGGAGGAAAGGAAAAAGACAGGAGATTTGAGATGGCTAAGTTGGAGCGGTTAGCTTCACAAGATCACATTGGGAAGAAGTATGATTTGGTCACTCAGTGTGTTGTCAGTGGAAAAAGCACTGAAGAGATTGAGCGTCTTGCAAATTTGTTCAAGTAGTTTGTTGAAAGATTTATGAAAACATTTTTATTTCAAAGACAAGTAGATAGATGATTAAGAAACAAAAGTGAGAAATCATTGTTTATTATAAGCTTCTGAGTCTGAAACAATCTTATTCATATCTCTAATACCCCAGTGGCTTTTTTCGGGATTATTTTGTAGTATTTGTCTTGGATTTTTTTCAGAGCTTCTTGAGTCTTCTTGGGGAGCTGGCAAGATAGTCCCATCCGAGTATGTAGGGAGTTAGAAGGAGTATAAGAAGGAAGAGTTAGGTGAGAATATTGAGTGGCCTTCCAGGCACACTCAACAATGCCATTGAAACCTGAAAAGTTAATACCACATGAATCATCTGGAAAAACAAATTCACCTCCTTGAACTTCGAAGTTGTCTTCAACCAAGTTCCCCGTGGTCTGGTCAATTGGGATCCACATGACGAAGGTGAAGGGTGAGGCATCTTTATCTTTATGGGGCAAGTTGGCAAAGTTTGAGATAGTGTAAGATAAATGGCAAGTGAAACCATTGGGATCTTCTTTGAAGTTGGGTTCGAGTCCAGGTGCATGAAGGGCATTGTGTTGCTTCTTGACTTCCTCAAATAGAGGTGCAGAAACCGAGTAGAAACGTTCGCCAATAAAAGTATTCTGTTCCGCGACATGAGTTTGGAGCTCCTTATATTCCTCTGGATTCTTTGAGACCTTTTCCGCTATCCCCGTAATGCCGATCTTTGATTCCCTTTCATATCCCTTCCGCCATCCAAGATTATACATCTTCCCAGCATATTGCGGACCATTTGACTTGTTCGGAGTTTGATATGTGGATTGTTTGATGAGATGTTGACTAAGACGTTGGTATTGGGATTTGAGAGATGGATCCATGGTTGCAAAGGGATGAAATTTAACAACAGCGACCACAGTTTCCCGGGATTGGTCTGCCCAGCAGATGAAGGATTTGTTGAAGAATCGAATCATGGCGTTTGGGTTAGGATTGGAGATGTGGACAGGAAGATGGGCAACTCCGGAGAGGTTCAGGTTGGCTTTGAGACGTCTTTCTTTCTGGCATTTTGCTTTGTAGGCACGCTGTTTGATTTGTCGATTGGTGAGCGGCTTCCCTATGACCCCTTCAACTTCACCCCCCTCCCTCCCTCATCCTCACTGCACACCTGAGGACTGTCTGCCTCCTGATAATGAGCACATCGGCAATAGATGTTACAGATTATAGCAGGAATTGGAGCAGTCCGAGGATGGGCAGGTTGGACTTGGTTGGTTCGATTGGGAAGATCTGGGGCCAATAGGCCATAACGGGCCAGGCAGGCAGGTGAGATGATGAGTTTCTGGGCCTACATATGAGACAGAGAAAAAAAAACATTAGCACATTATCAAGCTACTGGGGTGGAGTAAATAACTTACTGGCCTATTGAGGTCGGTGATGGGATTCCATATGTCTTCCTTCATTGATGGCAATGGAAGTTTAGGGTAGAGGGAGGGGCTCGTGGGGAGGTGGTGGGTTGCTTGATAGGGTGGTGGCCTGGAGGTGTCAGGGAGGTTGCAGGAAGTCTAAGGGGCGGTTCCTAGGCGATTCCGAGGGTCTAGAGGCCTTGGAGGCGTCAGGGAGGTTGCAGGAAGTCTAAGGGGAGGTTCCTAGGCGATTCCGAGGGTCTAGAGGCCTTGGAGGCGTCAGGGAGGTGGCAGGGATTCTAGGGGGCGGTTCCTAGGGGATTCCGAGGTCTAGAGGCCTTGGAGGAGTCAGGGAGTTAGGGGCGGTTCTGAGGCGATTCCGAGGGTCTAGAGGCCTTGGAGGCGTCAGGGAGGTGGCAGGGAGTCTAGGGGCGGTCCGAGGCGATTCCGAGGGTCTAGAGGCCTTGGAGGTGCAGGGAGGTGGCAGGGAGTCTAGGGGGCAGTTCCGAGGTGATTCCGAGGGTCTAGGGGCCTTGGAGGTGGCAGGGAGGTGGCAGGGAGTCTAGGGGGAGTTCCGAGGCGATTCCAAGGGGCCAGACGCCTTGGAGGCTTCAGGGAGGTGGCAGGGAGTCTAGGGGGTGGTCCCGAGGCGATTCCGAGGGGCTAGACGCCTTGGAGGCGGCAGAAAGGCAGCAGGGAGTCTGGGGGTGGGCCTGAGGCAATTCCGAGGGGCTAGGCGCTTTGGAGGGGTGGCCAGGTGGGAAGCGGGTGGGTGGCGCAAGCGAGGTGGGTAGCAGGCAGGTAGTGAGGATGTGCAGTGGCTGGGTGGGTGGGTGGGGTGAGCGGGGTGTTGTTAGTTGCTGGTGGGGCTGGTGGCCTTGCTAGTTGTTCACAGGGCAGGCAGCGGGCGGGTGGGGTGGGCAGCAGGCAGCGGGCGGGCAGTGGGCAGCGGCGGGCAATGGGCAGCGGGCGGGCAGTGGGCAGGGGCGGGCAGTGGGCAGTGGGCAGCGGCCGGGTGGTGGAAGCAGTGTGTTGCAAGCAGCCGGTGGCCTTGCTAGTCGTTCATGGGGCAGGCAGTGGGCTGGTGGGGCAAGCAGGTCAGATCAGAAGGGGTATTTGGTTCTTGTGGGTTGAGATTTAGCGGATTGAGAATGTGAGAGAGATTGAGAATGTGAGAGAACTGGTGAATGAAACTGAAGAAAATTTCAGTCAAATTCACTGGGATTCTTCAAAGTGGGCCAGAGTAATTGGTCGTAAGATGCCACGTATCCCATCGCTTGAGTTGTCATTGTCTTCCACAACCACAGGAGCTGAATCAGGCTCATCTTCTTCATACAGCTCATTCCATTGATCCTTCAAGTCCGCCAGAAGATTATGGAGAACAACACAGCTGATTATCCACTTGATGGCGACCTTCATCTCTTTGCGATTCCTTATTTGAGTCCGCATTTCACGCAAGCTGGCAAATCGACCTTTCAGAATACCAATGGCATGTTCAATCCTTACTCGTGACTGTGCAAGACGGTAATTGAAATCAACATTCCTACGGTCAAGTAATTCCTTTCCTTTATATGCTGGGATTGTATACTGATCACTTGGATAAGCTGAGTCTGCCAGAAGGAACTGTTTTTGATCGAAGAAGTTTTGAGGCTGCTGAGAAATCTGCATGTTTGAGAATACATAGCTATCATGGCATGATCCTGGATAACCGGCTAGATAAGACGTGAATTTTTTGTTGACATCACAAACAAGAGTGAGTGAAATTGAGTATCTGTTGACAATGGGATGAGGAAATTAGTAAATAATGGTTAAAGAATTGCTTATCAAGGAAAATTAAGACCTGACCTCTTCTTGCGATCAAAGTAGTGATTTCCATCTATGGGGGGCTTTTGACTAAGTGGAATTGTTGTCCCATCCACAAAACCAATACAGCCAGGAAAGCCTTCTTCTTGCATGACCTGAGATAATTCTACTCGTTCCTCTCGTGTTGGCCATGATGCCAATTGTGACCTCATCTTGT
The DNA here is from genome assembly GCA_004348175.1 of Puccinia novopanici. Classification (NCBI taxonomy): domain Eukaryota; kingdom Fungi; phylum Basidiomycota; class Pucciniomycetes; order Pucciniales; family Pucciniaceae; genus Puccinia; species Puccinia novopanici. The sequence continues at coordinate 31,467 of SMGU01007305.1, forward strand.
AGATTGCTTTGACGACTCGTGTAGTGTACAGGTTGATGGTTCCGTATCCAACTTGGAAGAGATTCTTGAGTCTGAGAACAGCTGCTCCATTACCATTGGATCCCAGGCGGCATATGGCAACAGCCAGTTGAATCGAGACATCTCGTTGAGGATTCTGAGATTGGTTGTAGAATATGGGATCTGGTTCAATCAAGTGCAGAAGATTGAGAAAACATGGCCAGCTCATACGGAAAAGTTGTTGGAAGCAGGAATCAGAAAGGCTTTGGATGGCAGACAGATCGTATCTTGGGTGAAATCGAGTGGTGGTGCCCCTGGCTGTAAGGTATCGTTTCTGGTATTGGTGTTTGCAAAAGGAAAGGAAATCTTCTAGGTCTGAGTCGCTTTCGTTTTCTGAGTCGAACATCATGATGAATGCAGTGGTACTTGCTGCTTGGAGAACCTGCTTGTGTTGAGATGGTTGCTGAGGCATGATTTAGTTGAGGTATCTACTGATTGTTAGTGAGGTGAGGTGTGTATTGTGAGCGGGTGATGTTTTTATGATGGCAAAATAAGTACTTATTTATGAAACCCGTATTTGGGAGCAAATAATTACTTTTTTTGGTTTTGAAATCCGTTGTGATTTTAGCTACACTTTTTTGGAAATCCGTCAATTAGAAATTGTGGATTTGATGATTTCTAATCGACGGGTTTTAATGGTGGATTTTGTCATATTTGATACCCCCTATTAGTCCTAATATTCAAACCTAAATTAATCAGCTAATATTGAACCAATCTGAATGAAAAATATCAAAGAAGTTAAATCACCCTCTATGCACAGTGGGCCACTACACTACAAAACTTAGAAAATTATATTTTCTTGTGGGCAGTTTTGGGCGTGTGAAAGTGTGTTTTAATTGGGGCTATCCAATTGTATGAGGATGATAAAAAAAGGAGAAGAAAAAAATATAATAAGACAAGAATTATCTTATTATTAATTTTCAGAGGGGCCTGCAAGCAGGGGTGGTTTGGATCCCTCTAAAAGGTTTCTTGCCACGAGTGCAGAGGACTTAGGTAACTTTGCACAAAGAAACTGGGCCTGTTGAAACAGGGGTGGTTTTGTTCCAGAGAAAATAGAGAAATGTGGAGTATCAGAGAAGGGTTATAATCACTGGTAAAGGGCTGCTCTGAGGAATCCAAGGGGTTTTTGGTGGTTATTGGTGAGATTCAGAAGAGTTGAAATGATGAAAATTGAGTTGCTTGCTGGTTGGAATCAGGAGGAACTGGATTGTAGTAATTTCTGTGGAATAATGTCTGAGGCTGGGATCAAAAATATGGGGGGAGGAGGGCCCTCTTAAATATCATTTCTGGGCCCTCTGTGGTCACCTTGCTTCGTGAAAAATAGTGGCTTGTGCCTGGCTAGCATGATTGGGTTGTAGTAGCCTGGCTTTGTTGTATTTCACCAGGCTGTTTCCTTGGCACTTGCATGCAAGTGCTTTCTCTTAACTCAGTCATAAAATGAGCTGATACCTGTTATGTGTTGTTGTAAGTCACACACAAGTTTTTCCTGATTGTTGGTGAAATTGTTCCCAAGTTCAGTTGATATCCTCCGCAAGTCACCTAAAAATCTTTGGTAACTTGGTTACAACTTGCTTCATTTCCTGTCAAAATCACATCCACCTTCACCATGATAAAGGAAGCCCTTGTCATGATGCAATCACAGTGCTTTGAGGAACAGCCAAGAGTAAAAATAAGGTTGATTATGTAAAGCATTTTGTGGTGCTGTGACACCTGTGTTGCTGAGGGCTGTGATTCTTCCCTGTCACCATAACGTACGGCCGTACGTTATGGTGACATGATGCCAGCTGCTGGCTGAGGGGTTCTTCTCTGTCGTTTCAGCAAAAGCAAAGGAAAAAGCTCAACACAATAGACTTGAAAGATTTGAATACAAGCTTGGGGAGATTAGAAGCAGGATTGGGTCATCTTTGGAGGAGGAGAAGGAGATGATTGAATCACAGAGGCTACTTGGTTGGCCTTCCAAGTTTTTGTGTGGGTGGGTGTGGGTGGGTGTTTGAGAGACCAACTGGACACTGACTCACCAAACCAAATTTTTGTCTTTTTTTAGCCTTACCTGTGATTTGATATCATCAATTGCACTGCCAGGTTAGTTGAGAGCCAAGCTTAAAAGATGAATAAGGTGATTGAACCATGTGCAAAAGTTTGGTTTGCTAACAAATTTTTGTCATTGGGAGGGTTGTGTTTTTTTTAAGCTTTTTTTATTGAAGTTTTCAAGAGTGATTTGAGCCTTTTAATTCTGAATGGTGTCTGGTGGATGTCAACAGTGGGCCGCTACGCTACATGGCCGATAACCGTTAGCGTAGCGGTTTTTTTTCTCTTCCAAATTTGTGTAGCGTTAGTTGTGATATTGTTCCGCTACACTAACAGTTAGCGTAGCGGAAAATCTCCTTGAAATTTTTCTGTAGCGTTAGTTGAAAATATTTTCCACTACACTAACTGTTAGCGTAGCTTTTCTTGAGCTAACAGAATTTTGAAGAATCTGTAGCGTAACTTTTTTCCAACTAACAAGTAGCGTAGCGTAGCTCACTGGGAACTACGCTACGCTACGCTACACAAACACGCTACGCTACGCTACACACACACGCTACAATGCGCTACACTGTGCTACAGACACTGCGCTACGCTATGCTGCACTTCACTACACAACACTAATCAAGTTATCAACTGGAATGATGATAGCTTCTGGGCTACATTGGTTAGGATCAAACGATTGGTCACTTGCTTGCTTCAAATTTTATTTTGATTGAGCTGTTTTCTCATTCCTATTATAACAACTCTGATGAATGAATGTGTCCATGGGAGAATATCCGCCCGTGGTCTTCCATTCATCATCAGAGTCATCATACCAGGAACGATATTACAGTCAAAAAAGATAAAAGATGATTTACAAGGAAAACATTTAATGCTTGACCAATGAATGATTATTAACAAACATGTGATGTAAAGGCTTTCAAATTTTATTTTGATTGAGCTGTTTTCTCATCCCTAATATAACAACTGTCATGAATGAATGTGTCCATGGGAGAATATCCGCCCGTGGTCTGCCATTCATCATTAGAGTCATCATACCAAGAACAATATTACAGTCAAACAAGATAAATGAAAAATTAAAAGAAAACATTAAATAAATTGATGATGATTGATGAAAGAGTCTTACAAATGAAAAGTGATGGAATGGACTGTTGTAAACAAGTGAACGATTGATGTGTTGACACAGTTATTCATGGTTGATGGTCATATTCAAGCTTTGTATCCTCATATGGTATAGCAGGACTAAAATTTTGGTCTGTCTGAGGTCAAATGTGATCCACTGGGTCCAATTAGATCCAGGCAGAACGATCATGCCAATTGAGCCCTGTGGACCATACCTCACCTCAGGAAGCTCAAATTATGACTCAAGATATATTAATAGAGCCAATGTTGACCACATATCTAAGTTATTTTACTACGCTACAGCTACAAAAAAAAAAAAAAAAAAAAAAAAAAATTAAAATTAAAAAAAAAATAATAAAAAAAAAAAGTAAAAGAAATTAATTTTTTTTTTAAAAAAAAAAAAAAAAAGAGTGAAAAAAAAAAATATATGAACATCCACTTTGTTTTGATATTTTGACTGACTTGTTTTTTCTTGGTTGGCTTAGTGCTAGTCAAACTCATGCTACAGGCCAGTTCCATTTCCAAAATCAATGTCATAATGGTTAGCATAGCTCATACAGCCACCTTGCAGCTGAAGCTACGCTAACATGTAGCGTTAGCGTAGCTGAAGCTACGCTACAGGGTAGCGTAGCTGATTCAAAAGCTACGCTACTTGTTAGCGTAGCTTTTTTGACAACTAACACCGCTACAACACTGCTAACGAGAAATCTGGTTAGCGTTAGTTGTCTTTTTGGGAGGACAACTAACGCTACGCTAAAGCTACATTTCTTTTTTTTCAAAATCCTGTAGCGTTAGTTGTCAAAATTTGGCGCTAACGGTAGCTTTAATGTAGCGTAGCTTAATAAGCTAACGCTACGCTACGCTAACGCTACGGGTAGCGTAGCTGGCCCACTGTTGCTGTTGTCACAGCTCTAACAGACTTGGATTTATAAATTGATGAAGGCTCACTAGCAAGGCTTTCATCCACATTCTCAATGTGATCAAAACATCAAAAAAGAATATCAAGGTCATAAAATGGCAAACAAGATAATATGAGCCATGATCATTTCAAGAAAACACATACAGAATCCAGCATTAATCACATCATTTTACTTATGATCCTAAACAGTATTTTGAGACTTGAAATCTGATTTAAATAGAAATTTGAGGAGGCAAAAATATAGCCTATTTTTTGTCAGGTGGCATGAAGATCTAAGTTATTCATGAGTAGAGGATGATAACAGCTTGACTTGGGTAACACATCAGGTTGATTGTTGAGCTTGACATCAACACAAGTTACAAGCAACTTGGGTTCCTTTTGGATGCTCTGTAATTTCTGAGATGTATAGGTCCATCCAGAATATTGCTTTCTGGTAACCATTCATCCTTGTCTGCTGATTGATTTTTATACCTGATAAGGTAGAGTCTTACATCTTGTCCATTTATTCTTTCTTTTTTGTCTTTCAGAATTTTATGGACTTTAAGTTGGTCTGAACTGGGTGTTTCTGCCATTGGGATTGGTAGAGGTGTCTTTTCTATTGTTTCTGGCCTAGTGTTATAAGTTTTAACTAATCTTAATGGAAATACTGGTGTTTTCTTGAAAGTTCCTCACTCAAGATAAATTCTACTGCATTTTTACCATGTAATTGTTTAATGGTGAAAGGTCCTACAAAGGCAGGTTTAAGCTTTCTGCTTCCTCCAAGGTTATTAAAATTAATAGTTGATAACAGAACTTTATAACCAATTTTAAATTCAGGTTCTTTATGAATTTTATCCCATCTGGTTTGGTTGTATTCCACAGCATCTTCTACACATTTTTTAGCATGGCCATAGGTAGAGTCTAGCATGTCATTGATGGTATTTTTGGGCATACGGTGTAAGACTCAAAAGTGTTAGTTAAAACCTTTTGCTGAATTGAGAAAGGTATGATGGAGTTGCAAGCTCTGCCTTTCTATACTATCAGAAAACAAGACCACCAAGGTAAGCTTGGCAGATTTTATTCAAGTGATAGTGATTCTGTTCAAGATGAGTGTTTGATTGAGGAATATGTGTATGTTGTTGCTATGGAATGGCTTCAGGATTGAGGATGACAGTTGACTTCTTTAATGATGGCTTTCTTGATGTTTGGTTGTTTATGACAAGAGTGGGGATTGAACAGAGGTTGGGATTTGCCAAGGGTTAATGAGGCTAAAAAATTTAGGAATGGATGGGTGAAGAACTTGTTGGAAAAGGTGGATGAAAAGTATGTGGGAGAAGATGCTTCAACCAGGAATTGAACTCAGGTCCTTTGGGTTGGGGTATAAAAGTAAAGAAAGACTGGGTTGAGTATATGGCAAAATAGCCTAGTTGGGCAAGGCCACTGTGAAGGGAGTTGTGCTCAGGTGGACTTGAACCAAGGGCCTTTTGTGAAAGATGAAACCAATTATATATATTGCAATGAGATAAGGTAGTATATAAAGTGTATAAGGGTGTATAAGGGTAATATTTTCAGGATACTAAAAGTTGGATGAGTTGTGATCAGTGCCCATAAGAGTGGATGATGGGATGATGAGATACAAATGGCAGCCCAGAGGACCTCCTTATATAGTAAAAAATATGAGAGATTTCACAAGTTTCCATGTCACAGAATGAGGGATTATTGCCAGCCTAAATGCAGATGACATGGTATTTTCCAGCCTGAATGTAAATTAGGAGGCATGGAATGTTCTCTCACCCACAATGGAACAAAATAGAATGAAATAGAATGAAATATAACTAGCAAAATGAATAAAAATAGGAGGTGCATAAAAGATAATGAATAAGAAGAAAATGAATAAAATGGGTGGAAAATTGTATGCAATATGCGTATAGACTGTGAGAGTCTGGGAAAAATAAGAAATCCAAGAAAGGGCTGAAATCCATGTATCTTCCAATCCGTCAGAGATATCAAGGTGGTTCCAGTGGGTAACTAGGGGTTATTTTATCCGTGGAGTCCATTTTTTGAGTTTATTTTTGTTTTAAATTGAATGGTTGTTGTATAAAGTATAAAAGTTTTATATTTTCCCTTGAAACACAGGAAAATGGACCACAATGGGGAACCCAACCTCTTTCTAGAATATATGGAGCCTCTTTAGTGGAAGAGTGTTTGTTACTGTTTTAGGCAATTTCCAAAGCTGGTAATAAGCTTACCCAGTCATGAGTATATCCATCATGAGTTTTGAACTCCATTCCAAATGAACAGAAGCGGCATAACATGTCTTCAAGAGTTTGTATCATCCTTTCAGCTAATCCATCAGTTTGGGATGATATGCAGTGGAAAATGCTAATTTAGTGCCAAGCATGTTACAACGGTGGGCAGTTACGTTCTCCAAATGGTTAACTAAACCCGTAACGTAACCTTACTGTTACATTACAGGCCAGTTACTGATAACTTCCTTTATGTTACGTTACTATCTTCAAATAAAACTGTATTTTTTTTCAGTTACAAGACCTGATAAGTTGTCTAGAATTGGGTTACGTTACTTTTTTCATAATTTTGAGTAACTTGATTGTAACTACAGGAAGGTTACAATAACAGATGTCCTCTAAGATTTAACGATACTCAATTTGAATAAAGAAAATAACTATTGATGAAATTGTTTAGAAGATTGTGTTAATGTATGATGTGAGATAATTCTAATCTTTTTTTTCAATTTTCTTTCTTCTGGAATCTTGATAATCAGAAAACAACTGGAAGTTCTCTATCTGCTTTTTTGCACCATCAAAATATCCACCAAGAGGAATGTTTTCATGGAGCCACATACGACTACTTACTGATCTTTCAATTGTTCTTGGAAGGAGTTTTCCACGAGCACTTCAGACATCTGCAGCTTCAGAAAATGTCCATTCAACTGCAGATGAAGAGGCAGTGCATCCCAAGTAGTATTTTGCCAGGGATGATAGGACCAAGTACTTATGTTTGTTTTCCTTGTGAGCCATTAAAAATACAAATTAGAATCAAATTATCAGGAAAAAGGAACAAGTTAAATGTAAACCTACCTTCCACCATTTTAATGCAGAGAAGGTGTACTCTTTGCTGTCACCATGGTCAATGCAATCAATTCCTCCTAAGTATATTTCTAGTTTGTCCTTTCCTGGGTCATTACTTGGGCCACTGAAGAAGGAGTATATATCGTCATTGTTCTTCTCGTTGTCCTTGGATCCTGTTGTTTCTTTCTCCCGTTCTCTATTTTTTTGAATTTTCTCCTCAATCTGCGCCTTTCGTTCTTCGAACAATTCCACAAGACGTCGTTTTGCAGCATGTGCTTCTTTAGGGAAATGAGATTCAAAAATAGCTAGCCTAAAAAATGGGTTGAGGATGGTAGACATGACCAGAGTCTCGCAGGATAGTGCTTTTTCCAGGTAGTTGTTGGTTTTTTTGATCATTTTTAGAAACATTGGATGTAGAGGATTGCCACGCTGGGATGAATTTGACTTTTTCTTAAGATTGATCTTCAATTGCAAATACTCAGGTATGGCAATTGATCCAGTGGGGCCATCTACCTCCTTTTTCTTTGTCAAAAGGAAGAAGTACTACAGATTAAAATGACTTATGTTAGTTTGAATTCAATCTCACAATATGATTGGAAACATATTATCAAACCTTCAACTCGTCATTCAGCTCCTTGATTAATTGCCACTCATGAGACAAAATTGTTATTTCATTGAAATGGCCCATCTCCTTCTTTAACGTCCAGCTTCCTCTTTGTTGAAATTTTGTTGCTCAGAATGTCTCCAGGGGCTTGTTTCCCTGCGCGGGGTTTCCTTCTCCAGAACCTAAATCAATCTTGATGACTCGCATGTGTTGAACTATATCACTTAGGGCTAGCTGTAGATCCTTCTAGTATTGGTGTTTTTCCAACTCAATCTCCTTAACCTCGTCAAGAACAATCAAGATCAACGGCTCAAGACCTCAAGATCATTTGGCTCAACCCGGTTCATCAAAACCCTTCGGCGGATCGTGTACAGTAAATACCTTGCCTCTTTTCGATTCATCAAGATCCTCAACACTCAACCTTCTTCCTTTTTTCTAGCCCGACTGCCTCAATCTTCTCTCAAAAATTTATTACCATCCTCGTCCTCCTCTCCTAATTCTCCTTTGCCTTTGCTGTTTGTTTCTTCTCTCTTCCCTCCTCTTTCTCTTGCTTGTTGACTAAATCCTTATTTTCTTTATTACTTCAGTCTAATTCCCTATAGCTTCCTCATGTCCTAAAAATCTGATAGTCCTCAATCATTGTCATATTCTTCAACTCTCTGACTGGTATGCTGTTTATCTTCTTGTTGTCATCTTTCTCTTTTCTCTTCCTGCTCACTCTTATTGATGTTTTTTTTCTCTCAGTCTGGTCTTTGTCTTTAGCAATAAATCGTAAATCCTTTACTCTTTGTCTTGCACGTTGAGAATGAAATTTCTCTATATCTTCTTTGAGAATCTCATCAATAACCTATGGGAACAGGAAAAGATAAAAAATCAGTATAAAACTCAAGAAGTTTGTTTGGATGATATGCTTACTTCACGTGCCTCATAAGCATGGTCATGGCTATCAAACTTGATGTTCCATCTAATTCCATATCCAGCAATAAGACTACGAAGCTTCAAGCCCTTTTTCTTGGCTTTGCGAATGTAAAATTGACGCCAAGCACTTGTCAAAGTTATTTTTCTGACAACAAAGTCAAGCTGAAATTCAAATATGTGAAGATTCACGATAATCAGTTGTAGAAATCCTTATGTTAAATAATTCAACAGGTTAAGTTGAATCTCAAACCTTTTTTGTTAGACGATCTAAAGAATTAGATTCATTGCGGTTTGTTGCTTGGTATTCGACAGTTTCTTCAATTAATTCATCATTTACCTCACGGTTTTTCTCAAGTACTTCATCAAGCTCCTCCTCATCTTGCTCTGGTTCTGATTCATTTTCTTCCTCGTTTAAGTCATTGATTGATGGGGTCAAATCTTCAATTTATATTTCGTCTTCCAATGGTTCTTCTTCATTGTCCTCTAAGATGGTTTCCATTGTGTCAGGGTATGGGAATGTTCCTAGGATTGACTCCTCTATTTTTGGTGGAGAAGGAGCAACAATCCCAATTCAGAAAGGCCAGCATTCACAATCAAGGCAATTTTGTGACAGAAGCAACGGATGCGCATTTTTTCTGGTCGCCAGTCAAAGGAATAAGAACCGTTCTTGTTGGCCAAGATATCAAAAACTCGAGCTGCCATTTTGTTATTGCTTGAAGCGGAATCAGTGGTCTGAGATAGCATGTGTTATTTTAATTGAAAATGAAGTTAGCCCCAATGAACAATTTTGATGATTCTTATGCATTCAAGGAGAAAAGCTTATCTTTGAATATATTCTATGCTTCTGCAAAATGTTTGCAAGGGGCTCTGCAAGCCAGTTCCCCTGATGAAACCACAAAACCAATTTCAAGGAGAGATGTGAGAGATTGAAATTCCAGTTGTTGTCAATGTATGCTACCAAGGAGCCAATGAATGCATAACGATTTCCTTTTGTGGTCCAAACATCATGGATGAGAGTGAACTTGCCGGAGGAAGCCTAGTTATTGCAAAATTAACACTCAAAATCAACTCACAGCATTTTGAATCAATTGAAAAACAATATTTCTTACCTTCAGTTTCTCTAGCATGCCCTTTTGTAGTGATTGATAAAGCTGCTTTGACTCGGTAGCTGACCACTTTCTCTTGAAGAGAGCAGCATCTGGTAGTGTATAATGAAAGGCAGTCTTCAAGTGGAGATCTTCAATTCTGGACAAAGGGAGAGCATTTTAATTTTTCCAAATCATCAGAATCTGATTGAGAACTTTCTTATCAAACTTTTCAGTACGTCCAAAGTAAGTCATTAGTTTCTTTGCACCATTTTGGTCATTTTCACTGCTAGCCAGGGCTTTGGATTCATCAACGGTGGGGGGAAGGGACGCTCTTGCTTGGATTGCTAGATTTTGTTTGGGACAGCCAGCTCCATTACGTCCTTTCTGGTTGGATCCATCTTGATGTTTACATAGATTTGCATCTGTGTCTTGTGCACCACAAACTTGCTTCTTGCACCATTTACAAACGAACATAATGGGTTTCTCTTCCTTCTGTTTTGTTGTTTGAGAGATGTTTTCAAGAAGTCAGCTCTACACACTAGGTCATATAGTGTGGAAAGACTCACAGAGTCTTTGGGAAGGTGGAAGGGTTCTCCAAAGAAATCAAGGATGGAATCGTATGACTTCTTTTTGGGTGTTTTCTTGACAACTTCATCTCCAGAGTCTTCACGTAAATCAATAATTGATCCTGAATTGCTATTGTTGGGATTGCTAGATTTGGGTTTATTTTTTTTGTTCTTGTTTTTCTTGGATTTGGCTTCCCTTTCTTCTGGGTTGTGTTTTTGTTTTTTGGTGTGTTTGGTTGACTTGGTAGCTTCAGTTTTGGAGATTGAGTTACTTCTAGTTCGTTTATTGTTATTTGTTTTATGAGATGTTGAATCTGGTCTGTTGATTGATTGTCTAGAATCTGAAGGTGGACAGACACTGGAGGGATGTCTGCTAGTTGTAGAGCTAACCCTGGAGGATCGACGCAGTCCATTTTTGGATGGTTTGCTTTGGGATGAATCAAGTCCGTATGACTTTTGGGGCATTTTATAGAAGAAACATGTGGTTGGATTTGTTATGAAGATTGCTGATTTGAGTGAGGAAGTTTAAAATGAGTTTAATGTGTATTCTTCTGATTAAAGGTTGATTGGAGACGCACGTCAACAGGCTTCAGTTGTGTGTGTTGTGGTTCATGTCAACTGGACCACACAGGCAACACCCTCTGCAGTGGTCATGAGCAGGACAGGCAGATTCTGCAGCTACACATGTAAAGGACAGAGGCCTAACAGAATCTCATCCTCCCTTCAGCTGGTTCTCATCCACATTCCACACTGATCATCCACATCTCTGCCTCAGCTGATACTTGCTGATTTTTCACAACCACCACCCACCCAGGGGTTGTTACACACAACACCTGATACTTGCTGATTTTTCACAACCACCACCCACCCAGGGTTTGTTACACACAACACCTATTGGGCTTACTTTAGGGCAATAAATCTTGTCTTCTGTTCTGATATGGGATGCACACCATCCCCCACACAATGGTTCCATACACAGGCCACACATTCAGGTTCTTTTCTTTCCAAGAATGGAAGTTGAAGTCACATTTTATAAATACAAGGGCAAATGACATGCTGTTTATGAAGTACAATCATGCCACTAAATTTAAAATTCAATTCAATATATAACATAAATTTCAAATGGAAAGTTATAAAATATTCTTCAAGAAAAATAGGATATGCAAGAATCAATATTTTTACTTACTCCAAATACATTAAGGAACAATTCAAAGTGGGAATTTAATTAATCAATTTATTAACAAAAATTGAGTTAAAGTTGAAGCTCAGGATTAAAGGCTCAGAGCAATAAACTGGTCAATGGGAAAAAAAGATTATGGCTTACTTTTTGGATGGGCTAAATGGAAAAGATGTGTGACGTAAAAAACCAAAAGATTGCCTACATCTAGGCTAATTATAAAAATGGAGAAACAAAAAAATTACAAAAATTATAGTATTAAATTCCTAAGAGCTCATCAACACCACCAAAATATTTATCAGAATCATCATTGAACTCTCCTTTGAGATATTTTTTGCATACATTAGAAGCTTTAGTTGCTACTTGTAAGGACATACCCAACTTTGTGAAATTAGTGGGCTCAGTTGGACATAATGTACCATGGACATATTCTTGGGCACAAAAAATCATTCTACAGATAGTGTCAGGCTTAAAATTGAGTGAAACCTTTATATCTCTAAAAATAAATTTTCCATTTGTGACATCATAACCTTCTGCTTTGGTTGCTATTTTGCCAGTTAGTTTGGAAGTAGGAATAATCAAGGCAAATGCAAGAGGGAGTTCAGAGGCATCTCCATTATCCTTGTGATGGTGATTATAGAAACCATCCGAGGAGAAAGCTAAGTTGGAAGCAAAACCAAATGGGGATTTGTCACCAGGAGTCTTCGGAAAGTTGTTGTCGGCAAAAGAGGGAATATTGAATTCATTCATGTAATCCTGATTCTTCTTCACCGCTACATTACCAAAGCTATTAAACATATTCCAGAGGATTTTTCGGGCCTGAGCTGAGTTCCGCATGAGATTGGCAAATCTGGATGGGCTGTTATCGATAGCTTCTTGATTACGATACCAACCAAGAATCTCAAGAACTTTGTAGCCTTTTTGCCAGCCAAGAGCCCACATGAACCCCCACACTTTTGAGACTTGGAAGCAACAGGTGAAATAAACTCCTTGCATTGATGCAAGAAAAGGCACAAGAAGTTCAATTTGGTCCACTGTGAGTGAGACAAGTCAGAAAACTGAATAAATTCGACCATGGCAATTATTTGACTTGTTTTTTCATCGTAGATCTTGTAATAGCCGAAATCAATAGTGTGGAAAGAAGCTTCAACCGTTTTCAAAACCGCTCAATTTTCTTCATCAGTTGGGGACGAGCATATAATTTAGCCTTTGATGGCTTTTCATTATTCTCTGGGTCTTTCAAATATTCCTCTAATATGCGCTTGCGTTCATGGATCCGCTGCTTCAAATCGTCAGTTATTGCTGGGAAGAGATCGATTGCTTTTGATTTTCTTTCCATAATGCGGAAACTTGAGGGTGGTGCAGCAGTAGTCAAGCTGTTAAAACAATTCTTTTCCCATTTCAATTGCTTCCTTTTATTCAAATATGCATTCCTTCTCTTTCTCTGATGGGCAGATTGATTACTGCAACAATTGCATTCAATATGAGCGTGATAAAGTGTGCTCAATTTGAATTTGAAAGTTGAGTAAAAATCATTCCGAAAGATAGAGATAAGGTCCGGATATTGAAATAATCAGAAGGGATAACAAAGGGAAAAAATTGCATCGGTTGATCAGTTTACATGAACCAGATGGAATGATGAGGAGTGTAAAATCACAAACGTCTTCATCATTTTGGTCTGCTTAGATGTTCCATGAGAGGATTCATCTGTTCCATGACTTGTTAGCTCGGAGCTGATGTCAGATAGGGTGGATGATCCATCGAGGTCGGTTGGTGCACTTGAGATCAAGCGGCTGTCACACCATCAATCTCCAGGAGATGTGCTTTCACCCAGTTCAGCAGCATCCACAGGTAGCGATGGGCTGTTGGAGGTAGCCCCGTGTAGCTCGATGGAGGGAAGCAATATTGGTGGGCTGGTGGGGCCAAGGACCTGCCTAGTGACCAATGCAAACAATGGAAGCAAGTCGGTGGACTGGTGGAGCCGGGGTGTCCCTTAGCCACCCGCGCAATGGACGTTAGCAATGGCGGTGTAAAGCTTTCAGAAGGGAACATCAAGAGTGAAAGAGGAGCAATAGTGGGGTCAGGTTGAAAATGCTCAAACTCAATGATTCATTTCATAAGTGAGGAGCTGACTCAAATAGTGACAACTAGAGAGCCCCCTTGCAAGATCCAAAGGGGCCTGGACAAACAGGACAAGGCCACTTGGCCAGACATGACAGGGACAAAACTAGATGGGTGACATGGACAGGAACTGGGGACAGGAACAGGGGACAGGAACTGGGGATGGGAACAGGAACAGGTACGGGAACAGGAACAGGGAGTACTGGAAATTGTGAAGAGGATAGGATAAGAAGGGAGAGAGAAGTTTTGAGAAAAGAAGACTAAGTGCTGGGAGCGCACTCAGAGCAGAATTCTGACAGGCGGCGGACTGGTGGAGCCCGGGTGTCGCTTAGCCACCCGCGCAACGGACGTTAGCAACGGCGGCGGACTGTTGGAGCCGGGGTGTCGCTTAGCCACCCGCGCAATGGATGTTAACGACGGCGGCGGACTGGTGGGCCAGCCACTTGCTTAGCAACTCGCACAATGGAGTGCAGCAAGCTTGGCGGACTGGTGGGCTCCGGGACCCGCTTGGAAACCCGTGCAAACAAACAAATCAACCTTGGCGGACTAGTGCAGCCGGGAGCCCGCTTAGCAACTCGCGCAACGGAGGGTAGCAATGGCGGTGAACTGATGGGGCCAGGCCTTTTTTTGCAACCTCTGCAACGGATGGCAGCCAAACCGACGGACTGGTTGGGCTGTGGACCCGCTTAGCAACCTGTACAACGGAGGGTAGCAACGGCGGTGGACCAGTGGGGCCAGGCCCTTGCTTAGACTTAGCTAGCCGCAAGACAAAGGGTAGCACCGGTGGTGGATTTGTGGGGCGGCATCCTTGCTTGGCGACCTGTGCAGTGGAGGCAGGCCAAATCAATGGACTAGTGGGCCAGAACGCAGATTGCTTGGCTTCTGGCGTATAACTCGCTGCGACCAACAAAGAGGGGGTCGGCAACTTGAGTGGGATTGATATCTTGATGACCTGTGACCACAACTGCAGCGTAGGTGGTCTTCCTGTTAGTTTTATTTATTTATTTATTCAGTCATTGTAGTAGTACGGAAAGTTGTAAATATGTAAGTGGGACACTAACCTTCTTTGAGGAGTGGATTGTTGACAATAAGTTATGGCAGTGCCAGTGGGGGGGGGACCAAGTTGTGTGTGAAGTCAACCAAATTACGAATTGGTGAAGGGTGACTGCGAGGTGTCAAAGTGAATCAAAGTACTGAGGCGTGCAGGGATGAGCAAGTGCAAGTTAGACTAGTATCTGGCTAAGTGGGCAACTACAAATGAAAAGCTACAGAAGCCAGATGAAACAGGCACACAGGTTTGAGTCTCAAGGGGGGTCTAAATGACCTTTTGAGCTCATCATGGGACCTAAAACTGTAACGTGGGTATGATATCGTAACTGGAACTTCATCTGACACGTTACAGTTACCTTTGATATAGATATCCATTTCTGTAGATACAATACATGGCTGGAAGAAATTTCCAAAAAAAAAAGAATATGTTAAGTTACCATACATCCAAGATCCAATACTTTACACATTACACAAAATATGGATAACATAAAAAAGTTACGATACCCAAAAAAGTGGCTGTAACGTTGTGGTGGTCTAATTAGGTTTCAAGTATCAAATGTGATAAAGGATCAAGTTTCCACCCCATATCCCATAGTTTTAGACATATTTTATCATATTTTTCCCTTATAAATACTCCAAGCCCCAGTTTTTACTCAGTGGAACCCCTTTTGACTAGTATTATCCAGAGGAATTTATTTAGAATATAATTATAGTATAGTACATAGTTTGGTTAGATAAACACATATTCTAAATACATATTACATAGTCTAAATACATAGTTTAAATACATAGTAGATAGTAGGTTTATAAGTACATAATTAGTAGTTTATAAGTACATAATTAGTATCAACCAATCAGGATTCAGCTTTCAGCCATGAGGTTGTGACCAATCAGCTTGTAGGATTCACTCATCAAGTTCTGACCAATCACAACTCATGGTTCAGCTCACATATTTTCAGTCCTCAAGTTCTGACCAATCACAACTCACGGTGTGGTCTGTTTTCCTGTATTTCTGGAGGGAAAAATTAAAAATTTCTACTTTTAGCACACAACCACTCAAGATATGGCCAATAAACCTCTCAAAAATGGAATTTCTGGACAAAATAAACCCTAGTCACCCACTTTAACCACCTTCATAACTCTACTGGTTTAGAAGATACACGGATTTTGCCAGTGATGGTCAATTGTTGGGGGTGCTATTTATTCATTATCACCAATATTGCATACTTTATGCATATATATATTGAATTCCTTTTACACATTCCAAACCACAACTTGAACTATTTCTTTCATATTGAATTCCTTTCATTCTGTTTGCATATCAAAGGACTGCATGATATTTGTACAGCGATATTCCCTCAAAGCAGTGCTAGGGCTGTGCTAAGCTGTGCAAGGCTGTGTAGTCAGGCCAGCATAAATCCCTCATCATGTTTCCCTGCAGCTAAAATCCCTCATATTTTACTATATAAGGAGGCCTTCTGCCTGCCATTTGTATCCTCAGATCATCCCATCATCCCATCACCTCACATATTGGGCACTGGTCAACAATTACTCAAGAACCTATTCTCAGCTGGGTATTCTGTCTTATATTTTCTTATCATCCTTATCTCAGAAATATATATGCAAATCAACAAGTCTTACCTTCACTTATAAGAGGAAACCAAGGAGAATAGCTCATTAGGTCCTGGGTTCAACTCCACTTGGGTACAACTTCCTCAACAGTGGCCTTACCCAACTAGGCTATTTCGCCATATACTCAACACAGTCTTTCTTATTTTTATAACCCAACCCAAAGGACCCCAGTTCAATTCCTAGTCAAAGCATATTCTCCATCTTCTTTTTCATCCACCTTTCTCATCACATTTCATCTTCATCCATCACTATCTTCTTCATCCTCACTCACCCTTGCCAAATAACAACGTCCTTGGTTCAATCCCCACCCTTATCAAACATCAAGAAGGTCATTATTGAAAAATTCAACCATCAAACGGCACTGCTGAAAACTATTCCATAACAACAACATCAACAATATTTTGTCAATCAAGCAGCTCATCTTGAACACATCCTCTATCACGTTAATAAAAGCTGCCAAGCGTACCTTGGTGGTCTTGTTTTCTGATAGCATAGAAAGGCAGAGCTTGCAACTCCACCATACCTTTCTCTCAATTCAGCAAAAGGTTCTAACGAGCACTTTTGAGTCTTACAACGGTTCAGCTCATATATTTCAGTCATCAAGTTCTGACCATTCACAATTCACGGTTTCAGTTCACATATTTTCAGTCATCATGTTTCTGACCAATCAGAGTGCATGATTCAGCTCTGACCAATCAGGAAACATGGTTCAGCCTTCATATCCTGACCAATCAGAAGACATGGTTCAAACTCCCACCAGCATAAATGCCTCAGTTGGAGTTCACACCAGCAAAAATACCCTCCATTTCAATATAAAAGGAGGGCCTCTCTCCCCTCAAACATCCTCACTCACTCATCCAGAGGCACTCACTCACCAGAGCTCAATCATCCAGTCATCCCATCCACTTACCACATCCACCATCACCAATCCACCCTTATATTAGTTTATTAGTCAGTAGAAAAGAAAGAACAATCACCCTTATCCGTTGGTGTGTTCTCAATCAGGCATTCCATAAAAGCCTTTCATACCTTTATATCAGGTATCCCTCTTGACTAAAGGTTAAGGAAGGGGATATAAATCCTGAATAGTCCACCTTTCATATTAGTCTTTTCCTTTAGTTATACATAAACTCAAAAAACCCATAAAAATAACTCACTTCTCTATTTCACTCTTCTTTATCATCATCCACTCACACATTTCTTCTTTATCATCATACACTCACATTTCTTCCTTATCATTTACCAAACAAACATTAAACTCTAAAAAAACATTTTCCACTTCCATCAGTTTCCACTCGTCTGAAAAATATTTTATCCTTAACTCATCCACTCACACATTTCTTTATCCACTATAAGAGTTTTGCTGTATTATCCTTATAAAGAGAAGTTGATCCACGTCTGAATTGGAGACTGCTACACACATAGTTTTCTCTACATTAGTCAGCCCACAATAAATAAATAAATTTGTTGTGTTTAGCTCTTGTGTAGTACATTAGAGGGCAGGTCTTTCAAACCACCCGTATCAGTTGTAATATTTCATAAATACTTGAATATCACCTCTGTTATTTCCCCCTCGCAGGACTGCCACCATCCCAAAAGGAGTTCTCACAACGTAAAGTAACGTAACTGACCATCGTTGTTATAAGGGAATTGGTGCTGATCAAGATGAGTGGTTACTTGAAAAATATATTCCTGACTCATCTACACTCTTGAGGAGATGTAGGAGTGAGAAGAGGACTACCAAGGACTGATTCCATTTCTTTGTTAAGAAGATGGAACCTCTTTGTGGTAGGAAATGTCAGCCTTAGAGA